>WUAP02151343.1:0-26059 GCA_015163945.2 Stichodactyla helianthus
TGGAATCGTTTCTCTGTCGCTATATAACAAAACACTTAATGTCCGATCCCTCAGGAAGCAGTTAGTTTTGTTTTCCCGAGAGGCTTGATGTTTCCCTCGAGATCAGACATTAAGTGTATAATATACACCTACCGTGCTTGCAAAAAGGAAAAACTTTAGTAATTTAGTGAGAAAGGAATAAATTATAAGACAAAAGAAGATAATTGAAGCTTAACTCCAAAGACAAAAGAAAGAGTTCAGCTTCAGTGATCTTATTTTGTCATTTTACTTTATTTCTATCCTACTAAACTACAAATGTTCTTTTTTCCTATGACAACCTTCTCGCAAGTAGGTGTATATATTTCAATTCATTTTTCATTTCATTGCTTGATAATGACTTAAGTTAAGTTGAAACGTTGCATTTTTAATTTTGTTTAGAATGTATCATATATTATCCCAATGTTTTATAGTTAAATTATATACAAAATCTCTTCTTATTAAGAATCCACAAATTGTCATTCTTTTAACAAGGTTTCCCTCAGCACATGGCCAAGGGACCTCCATCATTGTGTATGTGGTAAGTCAACAAACTGTTTCTTGTTTTATATTTTCTGTATTTATTAGGAGAATTATGTTTTCTTGTTCTTTTATTTCCTCTCTCTCTCTCTCTCTGTTCATTTATGTGTAAAATAATTTAGATGTTTACTAAAGTACCAAAGGATTAAAACCCACAGGGATGGGGAAGGGTGACAAGTGGCTGTACACAGGCTATCAAACTGTTTGTTATTTTTTATTTTGAATTGCGTTTTCTTTTTCTTTGATTTACTCTCTGTCTCGCTCTCTCACAGCCTTTCTCTTCACTGATGTGTAAGAAATTCAAAATCATACTAGCTGTTTTTTTTAGCCATTTAGATATTGACTACAGTACCAAAGGATTAAATACAAGAGGTTATTTCTGTCCTCAGGTAAAAACTGGAAGACAATGTTGCGTAAAAATAACGATTTGTTGGATTTGAGGTTGGAGGTGAAGAGGGAGGAATCAGGCAACATTAGTCACCCTTGAATACAATAGTTCGTGGAAAGCAATGCGGAAAGCAATGTTCTGCATGACCGTCTTCTGACTGACCTGTATCTTGATTCTGTTCTAGTGTAAAAGCAAGTACTGTGATCTTCCTGTAGAGTGCAAAGTTTGTGGTAAGGCAGCACGTTTTTGGGGTTTTTAATCATCCGCGAAATTCTGATCTCTGTACCCAGTGCGAGTAGCACCATAGGTCAACACGCATGAGGGAAAACCAAAGTTCTTTCAGTTCGGACAGAAAAATACCTTATTTGATTTCTTTATTGGAGACCGAAACTGGTGAAAAATGCCCTGCTCACTTGCTTGGAGTACATGACTGACAAGCATCGAACCCTTGTCTACAATACTGGTGCTTTTCGGTTCAAAAACAAAAATTACTGACCACTTAAATCCTTCGTTCTCAGAGATTACAGAAACTGAGTTTTTCCTGGCATTTATTTGGTCAGTAAAAGAATATTGAAGAAGGGAACTAACACGAAAAAATTGGCTCTAAATTTGACTTGTAAACCTTTTCGTCCTTGTTTGATAGCGTTTGCCATTTTCCCGCTGATTATGCGCAGCACTTTTTGTTTTTTAGCAGTGTTTTGAAAACCTTTATCTTTTTTTCTTTTTCTTTTTCAGGTTTAACGTTGGTTTCAGCACCTCATCTTGCTCGCTCGTACCAACATTTGTTTCCTTTCCCCCAGTACATAGAAGAACATTTATCCATCACCTCTGATATTCGGTAATTCATAAACTTGCGTGTTGTTATCATTTACTCAAATCTTATTGGAATCTATTTTCCTCCATAGGAAATGTCAAGGATGTCAAGTTATTTTGACGGAAAAATCTGTAAGTTTATATACGCATATCAAAATATGTGTAAAACTTCTATGGGTCAGATTTCGTACAACTCTAGGGGGAAAAGATCTGCCGTGCCGTCAGTCTCAATGTGCATTGTTTAGAGATTGTTTAGATGGCAAACCGTACCGTATCTTAATCATGGCAGTGAGTGGTTGGCAGGTCGGAAGTTTTTGGCCAGTAGTCAGTATGTACGCTTTGTGATTGGATGATTCACACGAAAACAGTAGAAAGCCATTTCAGTGTTACTGTATGCCGCACGGCTGCGTGCTGTAAGCCAGTACCGTACGTTTTGCGAGAACCACTCTAAGCAATCCTATGGCTAGTGTAGCGATTTCCTATCATTGAAAAATCATGGCAACTTGATATAGAGTACCAATCACAGTGCGTGAATGTTGTGCTCATGCAATCAGAATTTTCTGATGGCACCGCTACAATCACGGTCCGGTGTCCCAGGAATCCCCCCCCCCCCCCCTCCCTTTCCATAATTTGGCCCCCAGTTGGAGTGAGAACATCACATAAGAAATATGCTGTGATCTACGCACAGTAGAAAACTTATCTACTCCATTTTTAATTTTCTTGGATAGGCTTCCTCGTGCACAGCTTGTCATCAGACGTTTTGCCTGGACTGTGATGCGTACATTCATGAGTCTTTACATGCTTGCCCGGGTTGTGTAGCTAAAGACATCTCTCAACGCATCGACTTGTAGCGAGATATTCAAATTATCTTTAAAATTATTAAATATTTTAAATTAAATTTTATTATCATTGCTTTGTGTTTGTTCGTTGGTTTATTTCATTTTGTACTCTTTCAAGAGAGGTTGTCTTGTGAATACTACATACTCAATGGTGGCTCTAGTCGTAGCGGTGATAAGTTATAACGCGTCTTGTGTAAGCCAGGTTAACCCAAAACATTTTTATACAATGCCGAGTACTCATTCTGTATGAATATCATGATGTTTTAGCCGAAATAAGGCTCAAATGAAGAATCTTTTTCTTTTTCAAAATGGTAAAAACATTTAAAATGGAAAAGAAAATAAGAGTGTAGTTACATTGGTCTATACTACGACGACTAGCCCTAGTGTATCTAAATGTGTCATCTTATTTAAAACGCTTCATCAAGACGATTAGGACTGGTGCAAAAACATCATGTAGCAGGGCGGGGGAGGTCATTTTAGGGTTAATTTTGTGTTTCCTCCGTTATAGTTCCCGGGAATCCAAGTCTTCCAGGAAACAAGCTGTACTAAAGCCACCGGAAGTGTACTTTAGTTGCATGTTCCACGTTCCAGGTTGGCTCGGATGACCTTGTAAAATGGCGATCCCGTCTCTCCACTCTTCCTTACCCAGCTGAGCGGAAATAATTTTTCTAACCAATAGTGCGTTAGGATTTTTCATGGCCGGCCCCATGTCCCTAACCTGAGTTTCAGGCCTAGGGGGGAGGGGAGGGGAGGGGAGGGAAAAGGGCAGGGGAGAGGAGGAAGTGGGGGGAAGAGGAGGGCCTGACTCCAATGCTATTCCAAACTCATTCCGCCCCTTTCAGAGTTGATAACACACCTCCACAATATTAGCCAATTACATTTCTTCCGGTTTGGGAGATTGACATATCCAGCTGTCACATCTTGAAGCAGTGTTGTTGTTAGAAAACGAGACATGGCGATAACACCTCCGTACCGATATTCAACTCTATGCAGTTTCATTTTCACGACATTAAGTATTACCCTTCATTGTTTAAATATTTGGATGTAAAGTCTGCTATACGTTTTTTAATTTATTTAATACAGCCTTTGAGACAGCTTCAAAGCATTGACGAGTAAACATTTTTGAATAACACTAGAGTGAAATTTAATAATGTGTCAAGATCTAAGTGCGCTCGCGTCTCTCTAGATAACTTTTGTGTTTCTAAAACGTTTATGATAATTATTCATCTTCTAAAGCACTTAAGCATTTTTAAGTCAACATCTCGAAGAAGTTCTATTCTGAGAACCAATGTTCAGCAGTACCGATATAATTTCCGTTGAAAAGGTTGTCAACGTCATCTTCATCGATCGCATCGAGAGACATGACCTTTAGACCTCTCTCGTTTTGTCGGCTTACTCGTTGTCTTATGGAGATTTCGGGGAATTCGTGTAGAGCAGCACTCAATTTAAAGCTCTCTAAAACTCGTACTTCAAAACTGTACTAGTACGACTCATTGTGAGTAAAATACATGAAACATATTACGTAAAAACTTTGGCTAGTAATCAAGGTTAAAGATATAAAAGATAAAAGTTGATGAAGTGTTAGATTTGTAATTTGACTTCAGGGAAATCCCTATTGTTCTTTATCCAATCAGAGGCACGTCCAGAATATGGACGCGCAACATGAGTTTGGAATAGCATTGGAGGCAGGCCCTCCTCTTCCTCTCCCCTCCTCCTCTCCCCTCGGCTCCGCCTCGAGCAACTCTTACGCTACCATCGTGCTCTCCCAACTATACGCGTGCATCCAGAACTAGATTTACGCACGCTAAACATTAACCATTCCTTAACAGGACTCGTGCAATGAAAGTGGTTGGAAAGTACTTTTTAGCCTTCGTAGCAGGCGTTCCTGGAAGGAGGCCGAGAGGAAATGGAGAGAGCTTGCCTACCAGCGTACATTCTTTGTAAAAATGGACGACTTTGATCATCGATAACTTCGTCCATATTTACTAAATTGTCCTCAAAATTTCCAAATTAACTAATTTTGGGATGTTCTTTTTAAATATGGTATTTTTAAGAACAGGGAGTCAATATTTTAAATGTCACGCAATACCTGCAAACAGCCCATTGGGTCGGAAACGTACATAGCAACGCGTTAGCTGATTAGGTCTATCACCCTAGCGTTTGAACCTTTATATAACAAATAGATTTCATTGTGGCTTGGGGTGGTTAAAATAAGCAGGGTTGAAAAACGTGTACGCATGCGCCAATTATCATTCATGATGACTAGAAAAACGTACGATCTAAAACCAAAATGGGTCGAGGTTTTCAGCGTCCAGCATTTTTGTACAGGCTCTAAAAAAGTTCTACAAAAGATACATTAAGCCTTAGTCATTGGTCAATGAACTGATGTAGAAATTTTTCTTAACTTTTCATAAACGAGCTTAACTTTTGCACTTTTTCCCAAATTTCAAGGTTTTTACGATAAACTACACAGGAAGCCCAATATGGGCAAGTAGAAAATGGAGATAATAAGACGATTTCTATTGAATTTTAGTTTATTGAAGTAAAGAAAGGCTGCTAACTAACACGAGAAAACAGAAAAATCATAAAATTTTAGAAGACGTTTATCATGATTTTATTTTCATTTCAACTTTAATCTGGATTGGGCTTCCTGTGATTTTATGTGTGAGCCCGCGATTTAAGACGAAACCGCGGGCTCGTTTTTCAGCCCTGCTTTTCAAACTGTCGTACGTGCTTGACGATCATTGCGATGTGAGATAAAAAACCGGCAGACTGGAAAATGAAGACTGATAAAATGAAGACCAGTAAATAAAATGAAATACAAAGATTAAACATTTAAAACAACGTACAATTTTTTATCTAAAGGTCGGTTCGTAAAAACGACGAAAAGCTGTTTACGTACGCTGGAGAGGAGCATGCCTACCACACGGTTGGCAAAACTAAATCAATTGTGTTAACCCGATTTCTATAAACATTGCCTGATCTCAAACTCCTTACAGATTTAAGTACAGTGTCTTGATGGAATTAAACGTAGCCTCTGGTAGTTACTGGCGTTGAACCTGAAAGAGATGGCGGGCTTTTGAGTGATCATACGGCCCTGGAGCGAGGTTAGTATTAAAGATCAGTATTTATTCCAATATCATTGATTTAGAAGCGTTCAAACGAAGGGATACATTTCAGTTATGTACAATAATAACTTTGGCATACATCCTTCATTTGAACCATACAAACCTGGAGCTTATGATGAAGAACTAAACCAGATAAACTGACCAGATAAAGTAAACTAAGGGCCAGAGCCTCCAAAAAACAACGACCACGACCGTAAAAAATATTAAATTAGTACATATATTTTTGGTACTTTAAATGGAGTACAACTCAAATCAAATCAAATCAAATCAAATCAATTTTAATTAAATTAGATTAAAATTTACAAATAATTTTCGGCGTCAAATGACGCTAAGAGCTGTGTCGCAAACTCTACTTTTCCCGCCAAAACAGGCCCTGTCCGTCATCGGGTAACCCAAACCATATGCCCCACTTTACATGTGACGCATATTACTGAGTCCGCGTTTTAGTCCAGTCCAGTTCAGTCCACTTCAGTCCTCGTTTTGCAAGATGCCTTTAGGAGTTTAGTAGATTCTCCTGCACTAGCACTAGAACATAACTGGAAAATGGTATTCCGTATTTGACACAAATCGTAATTACGCCCGTTGTGATTGAATGATTGACACGAAAAGGATGTAATTGAAACCATTTCAGTGTTTGTGTACGTGCTGTAAGTCAGTACCGTACGTTTCCCACTCATACGATAACCATTCTTACGGGAAGCCATTTTGTGTTAAAGCATACTGTACCGTGTACGTGCTGTAAGTCAGTACCGTATGTTCTTTAATTAGTGATTTTTATAAGCTTTAACCAAAATTTGATTTTTTATTAGCATTTTTTTTTTTTTTTTTAGTTTGAGTTTATAGAGTTTTTGTGCGTTTTACGCAGTTAAATCTTCCTTTCTCTTTAATTGCGTGATTGTATTTTTGTAATTTGAAGTATGTCATTCGTGACTTGGATTAAATTACTTGATAAATTTATATATAGACAATGTAGCTGAGGAACTAGAGGGAATTACCTTAAACAATTACATGATCATGTTTAAGGTAATTCCCTCTAGTTCCTCAGCTACATTGTCTATATATCACGGCTCTCAGCTTGTTTTGCGCCATCTTTTTCCCTTTTGCGCAAGATCTACGACTACGTTACGCAGTGTTCTGTTATTTCAGTTGTTGTGCAATTCTATTATAACTGAATTGGTCGTGACTGAGTAAGGTTACCTGATGACTTGTGGTTTAACAAGCATTTAGTTAACTTAAAAGCGCAACTTCCTCAGTTGCTGAGCGTCAAAAAGGTGCTCTCTCTAAGTTTTTGAGTCAGTGTCAAGACCTTGAGAATAATATTTATGTTTTCCTATGTTTAGACTTTCATAAACCTGGAATGCTTTTCCATTATTTATGGTATACTGAAGTCAACTAAGCCACAGGCATCCCAAGCTCAGGATTTAGATAACATAAAATACATTTTATCAAACTAAATTGGCTAAAATATTTTCCACTAAAGGCACGTTTTACGAATTGAGTTCTATTTCGACTTCGCTTCGCAAACTGACTAAAACTACTAAATCTCCGAAAACTATCGCTTTTACTCAACTCATGATACTTTACTAAATATTGTTGATGCTACGTGCCGTTGGCTCATGGGCGTGATCAAGGTGCTGATAAGCTCAATTTCTTAATTCCTATCCTGTAAATCTCTTGCTGACCGCCATGCAGAGAGAGCGCTCTGTAGTACTTTGCATGATTCTATTAAACCTAGACTAAATCCCTCAATGTGGGTACACGGCACACGACTTTCCTTCCTGCTAAACTGCCTGCCTTCTTAGTATCAGGCACCTGCCTAGTCGGTCGGTTATTATTTGCACGGACAAAGCTGACACTTCCATCCACAGGCAGCCTAAGCTCTGCTTTTGTGCCACCTGATATATGGCTCGTTTTTGAAAATTTAAAAATTATCGTAAAATGTCACTTTTTCCCCCTCGATGAAGTCAGTTTCATGCTTACTTACCGATATTTGGACGTCTTTTGACGTTCTGACTTCATTTAAAGCATTTTCATCATTTACATTGGTCCCCTTCTGTCTTCCAGCTCACTAAAGGCCTCCAAATATCGGTAAGTAAACATGAAAGTGACTTCATCGAGGAAAAAAGTTGACATTTTTATGATAACTTTTAAATTTTCCAAAACGAGCCATATAGACCAATTCCAAAAGTCTGATAATCGTATGCATAAACACCTCAAGCCTCATAATGATGAGATAAAACAATGACGAAGTATTGTTTTATCGCGTCATTGTGAGGCTTGAGTTGTTTATGCATACGATTATGAGACTTTTGAAATTGGTCTATATAATCAGGCACAAAAGCAGAGGTTTGGCTGCCCGTGGAGAGGGCTGATGAGAAATTACTCTCTATTAAAGAATTTTGTGGCCTCTCTAGTTATAACCAAATACTTTTCAAGAACCCCCTCATAGACGCCTATTATTACCGAAATGCCCCTTAAGAAGGCCTTTTCTTTTCAATATTCCTCTCTGTACACTCCAGAAGTTTTGGGCCGAACCTCCCATTTTCTCAGCTCTTCCCCCCTCCAACTTTTTGTTTGTTTGTTTGTTTGTTTGTTTTTGTGAATGCTCGCGGTCCATAAAACGTTAACATCAAGGAAAAAGAATGGTACTGACAGTCAATTACAGTGATAAACAATCTTTAGTACCACCAAATTTCATGAATTTCTAGTTTCTATGGGCTTTTGACTCAACGCTTATGACGTTAATACTAATTCCTAGATTTAGTTTGCTAAATGGCAAAGCCAAACATTCTAGCTCATGTAGTTCTGGTTGTTTTTGTCTGGACTTGAATGCTCAATATAGAGGCCTAATGAAAAAGCATATTGACACACGTATACTCAATTTGTTTCCTAGAATCATATTCTTATTAGGTTATTTTTGTTTGTCTGATGTTCTTTTTGCATAAAATAGTCATATGCTTCACAAGATAGCTTGATAATTCCAGATAATCAGTGAAATCGCACACCACAGAGGCCAACTTATGGAAATATTTGCGCTTGTGCATGATCTTTGGTCAAGATTGCAATTCGGTCCTCGTCTGTCATCTTTGAACTGACTTAACACCGAGAAAGAACTCAAAGCAAACCAAATCCAGTATTTCTTTAATGTGAAGCGTAACGAGATTGATCGTTCAGTAGCCTGCATAGCGGCGCTAGGGGCTTGGGCCCCAGTTATGTCTGCAACTGCTTGAGTGATAAATTCAATTTAAATCTAAATTTAGTTAAATACAATTTTATGAAAATTGGACTGACTTAAATAGGATAATCTAGTCTCCTTCGCAGTCGTTATTAGTCTCGCTCCCATTCCCCTGCGGTCCATTCCCACAGAATGGGCCGCAGGGGAATGGGAGCGAGACTACGGCTGCGAAGGAGACTAACCATATTTATCACAACCGACAGGAAAATTCAATGCCTCTCAGCTGGTTAGAGTTAGCATGATCACGTGGCAGCATCTCAGGTGGGAATCGACACGTGACTACTAAACCTTCGATGGGGTCTAAATTGTGTACAGATTCAAGTTTAAAGCTTAGATCCAGTTCCTTACGGTAGTAGGGATGTTTGGGTAAAAGCTGTCAAAGACAATCTCTGTTACATAATTAATAATAGAATCATTTACGAGTTACATGTCTTGGCTAAGCACTTTGCCTCCTATCCTTTCAGTTTTCCGGTCAATCACCGAAGCTAACCAATAAAATCATTAGATACCGAATTAGAACGGGCACAGGCCTTGCTTAGAAGTCTTATTTCCTGTCGAGACACAGATCAGATCAGAGTACTTAAGGGGGTTTAGAGGTTGTATTAAAATAGTTGCAAGGCTGAGCAACGGTAATACTTACTAATGCTGCCAACGAGAATCAAGCAAATATTATATGAAGTTTATTTTTTATTTTTTTGCATGAAAATCTGCAAGAAGAAAATCTAGATGAAACTTCGTTGTAACATGATGTAGAAAAAGGCTTCATAGAGAAATCTCGGAGAAATTCTTGGTTTATTTGATACGGTTTGGCAGTCATATTGTGGCTGTGTCACCAAGGGAGGGGTACCAGAAACGGCTTTAAAATGTCATTTCAAGTTATAATTTGAATCTCTGTAAATATGTCAATACGCATCGTGGTCGTAATGATTATGAATTCTTCATTTACAAAGGGTATTTTTCACTTTAATTGTACGATTTTGTAACAATATTATCTTGCCCCAATTTGAACCGTATGTCAAACACATATCCGGTTGTGCAGCCTTGCTGGCGCCATAACATACACAAACTTCAGCCGCTGTACACTGGATGAGATTAGCTATTTGGATTGAACGTACATAAATGTGTACCAAGAGGTCACCTCAATTAACAGAATGACACGCAGCTACTAAGACCAACCCCCACATACACCCTGGGTCGAGGAGATGAGCAGATGCAACGACACAACTGAAGGAAATAAACTCCAGGAAATGAAATAAGAAATGAGTGATTAATTCATTCTGTTTTATTCATTTAAATTTGAAGTGGTGATCTTTGGTGGTCGTGCGGTTGACTCAGGAGTTTTGATTCGAAAGTTATCAGCAAAATTGGAGAATGTCGACTTTTTTATGTGCAATATTTCCTACGAATCACAGAAAACCGTTAATCATTTTGTATTGGCTTCTTGAATTTGGTGGCTATTAAGCTGCCTGAAGGAGAAACAAAACAGTGAAACAAAATGTGCTGACTGAGTTAGTTTGGACTTTAATTAAACATTATTACCCCAAGGCGAAAAAAATCACTTAAAAACAATCGATATTGTCTCATAATTGTTTGACTAATTCAGCATATTTCAATTAAACTTTTACTGTTGTTTTGGTCGTTTTTGTCGAGTAAAGTAAAAATAATTTTGCGATAATTTAATTATTTTTCTTTAAGTGAATGTCCAATATTCTATACCAAAAAGGTCAGATGCAATTTGTACCTCTAGATCTTTCTGCGATTATAAAGTTGTTTTACATATTGATGTTTATTGCCCCGAAGAGAATATTTGTCACGTAGTGGACTCGATATCCAATGGATTGACTGTGGAATCCGAGAAGAGCAGGAAATAACAGTCTGAACGGCTGTAAGCCGTTTCAAGTCATCTTTCAGCTTGGATATAATTATATTTATGTGTCTTACGTCCTGATGGAAGAGTTTTATTTACGATTCAAAGAAAACACGTAGGATTGTTGTGATTAGTGTTCGATTGCTTTGCCTATTTCCACTGTCAAGACGTGATTATATCATCACCTTAATTTGTCTATTAGTTTTAGAATCTTCTGCCCATTTTATGAAAACCGCAAAGTGTAATCCTATGCTTACGTGTTGTAACGGACCTTCGGCACAAATCAATCCTTCTTTCTTTGTTCAAAACCACCAGCCCCTTAACTGTTCTTTTTTCTTAATTATAACACCCACACAACTCCTACTCGAACACTAACACCACCTAACGCTTTCATTTTTAAAGGTCCAGGGTTTTTTTCTTCGATCGATGGCTTTTTCCGTCTACAATTTTGATGTTCACGAAAATCCGATGGCTTAAATCGACGCTGGTCGGCGATGACAAGCCTAGTGTCATCTCCCGAGAGGGCATTAAGCTCATGTGCGGTTTGTAAAGCAATCAACCAATCGTAGATAATAAGTTACTGTCATCTGTCATCTGTAACTGGGTGGGAACATCCGGAGTGTGTTGGAGTGCTTTGTCTTATGTTTGTATAGCCTATGATTTGCATCTTAATCTACCCCAACAAGATATAATGAGAGAACACTTCATGGGCTTTCGAGTGTCTCTGTGCTCAACTCCTTTGTATTTTTTGGTCTACTTTGATTCCATCAACCGAAGTTTAGGGTTCAGCTTGGACAGAAAGTCCCAGGAACATGAGTTTTCGAAGAGTTTGGCAAGCGACGAGTGATTAAAAGTGACGTCAGTTGTCATTTGTACCGGAACTGGCCGAGTTCAACATACCGCTACTTCCGGTTAATACAGTTTTATCACAAGAAGGGCTCGAAGGTTGGATTACAATAGAGAGAATAATCAGGTTGAGCGAAAGAAATTGCTCAAACAAATTAATACAAAAGGACGCAATAGAAAAGGTGAGGTTTTCAAATCATTTTAATCACTGGTTTGCCGACTCTTATTAAATTGCCAGTTACGCAAGACAGAGTACTCTCAAAGACGGCTGAAAAACATTCGTTCAAGTAAACATTCCGACAGATCGCTGATCAGGATATTTCAAGGATACATCAGTTGATGTGGACACAAGCTTCAAAATCCCTCTGAGTCATTACTGGAAGCTGCGCCCTTATTTTATTACAGCGCTCTACCGATACGCAATCACATGAATGGAACACAATTGGGAAGTAAGTTTTTGTCATCATCAGTGGTTTTGAACCAAGGAAATTCGCGGGAAAAGTGTGGTTCAGCGAAGAGAAATTGATTGGCACACAAGATAGAGGAAGCCAGTTTCGCAAGGCCGCTGATCGGAAGTACCACGCAAGCAAGGAAAGACCAATCCCATTCTTAAAGCTCTCTCAGTGCCATAGTTCATTTATTCCGTTTAGTAATTTCCGTGGGAACACTCGCTATAAACAGAACTCCAGTTCCCGAAGAAATCCCACAAAGAACTCAACTACGAAGATTATACACCACGATTACAGTGGCTGGTGTAACTGAAAATGAAAAGCGAGCGAATTAAGGGGCTCTCGTCAACGCCAGCTAGAGGTTATAATTACTACACATCGTTCTCTGTAAAGACGTTACCGCGAGAAAAAGATTGTACGGATTTTTCAACTACTGCGGACGAAAGTGATGTCGAAGAATATTACCCGTTTGTTATTGGACGTGGAAAGTCTTTCCAAATAGTTGATCCTAAAGTTTATAAGCAACTTCGTAAAAATAATATCCATCAATCTAAACATATTCGTATTGCGGACTGTGCGAAGAAAACATCAACAAAGACCAAGACTTCAGAGATTAAATCTAGTGTGACCAGCGAAAGCGAAGATGACTATTGCGAACTTTCACCGCTGGCTAAATCGCCAGCACCTTTGCTGCCACCAAGAACTCTGAAACAAATTTGTAAAGATTTTCCTAAGGACTCGGGAAAGAAGGTCTCTGGTATGGGTAGACGTGTTCAAAATGAATATTACGACCCCAAGCAGTGTATTGTCCAGTTTCATTCGAACTCTCCGAACAGTTCTACCGTGACAACAAAGTTTTTAAACTCAGCTGATGTGTCGGGAAAAGGGTCCTGGAAGGACAGCGAAAAGAGCGGTGAAGAACAAGACTTTTATTACCCTTCGAAAAAGTGTTTTTGTGGACTTGAAACAGACGAAGTTGTGGACTATGCTACATGCATGTGTTGTGTCAAAGGATTGTTTTATCACTGCACGAAGGACTCTGAAGACGAGGGCCGAATCGCCGATGACCCTTGCTCCTGTAGCGGACCTCTGAAAACATGTATACCCCGATGGGGTTGCTTGGCTGTGTTTTCGATCTTTTTGCCGTGTTTATGGTGCTTTTTGCCCATAACGGGCTGCCGGAAAGCAGCTAACTGTGTATCGTGTAAAAAGAAGAAACAAGATAAAAGCAAATCCAAAAAAGTTGGAAAGCGGAAAAACCTTGACTTTATAAGTCAGAAAAAGCAGCAGTTATAATAGTAATTTTTATAAAATCATTAACTTGTAATTGGTAATTTTATTAGCTATGATATCCATGTAATTACGGAAAAAGAATAATGTAAAAAAATAGCAGTTCTCAGTACAAAGTTTTAATCGAGCTCTTGGTTTTTTTTAAGGTTGTTTAGCTATCGGTCTAGATTGAATTTTACTTCTTGTTGACAGCTATCACTGTCAAAATTACTTTTATATTTATCAAGAGAGCTGCCAGTAATCGAGAGAGTATTTACACAACACGCTGATAGATATAATTTATGTAAAGAGGGCTTACAGAAGGTTTTCATTTGATTTTTAAGCTACTTTTCGGGTTTCTAAATTTTAATTCACTTGATCAAATTATGTTAACACCAAGTTGAGGCAACGTAGTTGGAAAAACTTTTAATCTCGTTGGACACTAAAAGAATTTCTTTTGCCTGTATACATTATAAATCGAATCTTGAAAATACATGTAAATAGACGACACTTTTTATATCAAATGTTAAGTTATACCAAGATATAATTTATACCATCGAATAATCATTATATATTTATAAGAAAACGAGAAAATAACGTGCCAAATCCGCACTATTGAATCATTTATTTTATTAGTTTAAGTCAATACACAGAAGAATCTATCTTGTATCGTTGGCTTTAAAAGTATAGACTATTTGATACCAAACATAGAATTAAATTCAATACTATATTAAAGGGTTTCTGTTGATAATTATTGTCGTTTTAGTGTTGTTTTTACATCGTTTCTTCGCCCACTCGCTTTGACTGTGTCAATCACGTATACCAAAGGCAACATTTGAACTATATACGTTTTAATTCCAAAGATAAATTGTTATTGCGTTGGTTAAGCCGACGAGAAAGCAAAGAGATTTGGGGGTTTCCCTCTCAGACTCAACTGTGGCCAGCCCAATACTTTGTTTCTCTTCGTATGCGTGCTGATTAATGTCTTATTTCGGAGTTCCGGCACTGGCGGAAGTAGGAGGGACTTAGGTTTGAAAGACCGCCGACCGACGTGTCTTTTGGAAGATACAACAGCGTGACGTAGACCTGAAGATGATACGTTGATTTCCTGATAGGTATCACGAGATTCGATTGCAAGTTGCAACATCACTACAACACTTCTCTAACCACCTCCTCCCTCCCTTCTCCAATCCCTACAAAAAAGTTATTCAAAAATAACGTAGCTAATGCTGTCTGTCTGGTTTCCCCTCCCCACCCTCACGTAAAATCTCCCCAAAAACGTGCCAAAATTCGCACGTTCTATCTATATTTAAAAAGCTCCCTGCCTACATGAACTTAGTTTTTAAAAAAGTTCAAAGACTGAGACCCTCTATAGCCATTAATAAGCTTTCCCATTGATGTTTAACAGTGAAACATATCCCCTCGAGGGTCATGTCATTTCACTATCTTGTTTAAAATATTAAACACTGTGGGCGCTGGATTTTTTAGACATTATTAGCCCCACTCATTGATAAAGAGCCTACGGTCTTGTCCCCAGCCTAATCCTTTAACATTATCTTCTTTAGCCTTCCTTTTTATATTTTTTTAGTTTATCGATGAGATTTTAGTGATATTAACTGTGAGTCCCCCGTCTTGTTAGCTAGAGTTTCAAGTAACTTGCTTTGTTTTTTCTATCCACTCGCCATAGGTGGCAGAACTCTCTGTTTCCGCTGACTCTTAAGGAATGTTCATGTCAACGGGACATTTATCCTTCAACTTAAAAGAACTTGATAAAAAACGAATATGGTCACCAAGAAGACGAGGACATCCGGACTTAAAAACCTAAATAGTAATTTCCGATAGTGTTGGGGGTGTTTCTTTAGATGACGCATTTTCTTAAACGTGTGGTGTGTCTGTGTCTCTGCTCCCTCTGTGCGTATAAGAGTGGAAGGTAGTGGTTAAATCTCGACCATTACAACCGACTCATTCATCCGCCTTGTTTTTGTTGTAGCACTTGAAAAATTTGCTTCCTTTTTTGCTGCGTTTGGGTTCGTAAGGCGGTGAGCGCTTAAAAACGGATCCGATTTCCAACATGTAAAGATATCAGTAATCTATTATTAATATTATTAGTAGTGGTGGTAGTAGCAGCAGCAACAGTAGTAGTGTTTTTAGCATTATTGTATTATTATTATTATTATTATGGAAGACTTTCTTACAACATTTTCAATGTAATCTACAACAATTGCGACCCTAAAGGCCTAGGCAATGATGTCTTAGACTAAAATGAAAATAAACTAATAGTGTAAGAATTAGTAAAAAATCTTATAAATGACTACTAAATATGGTTACTAAATATGTATATACTTAAATAAACTTTAAGAACTAAAAAAAACGTATAAACTTATAAATTCGATATAAATTACTGCTGTTATAATAATAATAATAATAATTATTATTATTATTATAGGCAGTATATACTATTGGATGCCAACAGCATTCATTACGTTTAGTCGGGCAGCTAAATCTGTAACCGACTAAACAAACCTTATTTACAAAATTTAATAAAGGGGTCTAAATTGTTGCGTAGTTATATACAGAATATTATATGTGTAAAAAATATGTCCTATGTGTATTCGTAATTAATTTCCTATCAGTATTCATTTGTGAGTTCTAATGTACATGAAAGTTAGCAGTCCTTGCTTATTACTTTAAAACAACGTGCAATGTTCAGACTGCTTGAAATGATGGACTTTTGCATCTTCCTCAGTACGTATCTTGCTCTCCTTTCCTCAAATATTTCTCTCATCGTTTGCTCAACTTCCTTGGAATATCCTCCCAAGACATCGATCACAATGTTCGCTTGCTTTACCACGTATCCAGGGTATCTGTTCTTAAGTTCCCAACGAAGTGGCGCGTATTTCACAGTCTTTTCCTCGTCTTTCGTATTCCTGTTTTCGATCCAGGGACTAGTCATCTCAACTAGCAAAACCTTCTTGTTTACTTTGTCTACGATTCTTACATCTATTCTGTTGGCTTTCACAATAGTGCTGTCTGCATACACTGGTACATCCCAGTAGGCTATCACTTTGTCATTCTCGTAGAATGGTTTTGGTTGTACGGGTGAATACCATGGTGGAATTATTATTATTATTATTATCATTATTATTATTATTATATTTATTATCGTTACTCAATCTTGATATCATTACTGTTATGGCTTACCATATGTGCTGAAGTCTTCTAATTCTATATAGTATGTATTGTTGTACTCATAAGCTGACATTTTTTACTTCCTATCATTTTTGTATAAACACAGAAATAAATGTATTGCACTCATAAGTTGACATTTATTATTTTTTTAAATATTATTATTATTATTATTATTATTATTATTATTATTATTAAAAGCGCATTAAAGACGTTTTCAATAAAACAGGTTCTAGATAAATCAGGATCTAGATCTTTCTCACTAGTCGAGAGAAAATAGGTGAGCCAACGTGTATGTAGCCTGATGATAATTAGTTCTATTCGTATGAAAAGAAAGGGTGGGGGGGGAGGGGGGGGGGAATCAACAAGAAAACCGCAATAAGCTTGTGTAGAAAATAACTGACCAACCATCAATATAAACAGAATTAATACGGGTAAGAAGAAAATGTTCTTTCGTTTTCTAAATATTTTATTGATCCTTGATTTTTTTTTTTTTTTTTTTTTTTTTGACCATTTCCAAAGCATAGGTGCTATTTTATTACCTACTAAATCAAACTTCCATCAGCTTCTATCCATATTTACTATAATACATACGATTTAATATAATACTGTTCCATAGATTAGAAATTTCATCTCAGCTCTTTCTAAATAATGACCTTGGGTTCTACCTCAACTCAAATTAATCGTCGTTAGAGAAATGACAGCCGGAAAACCAAGCATTTTTTCAGCCATGAACAACCCTTGCCTGCCGGAAAATGAAAAAGATTTCGAATTCTTCCCACGAAGAAATCTAATAACTCTGGAATGTAAGTCCTTTTAGAATCTACTTCTTTTTAGAGCTCAATAAAACTAGAAGTGACTGGATGATTGAGAAACAGGAACAAACTACGTAGGCGAGGTCATTCGTAACCGTTTAGTTATTGTCCGTGTTTGTTCCCGTCTAGCGTGGCCAAGCTTAGTGCTTTTTTCGAAAATCCTAAACTGCGTCTTCGGTTTACATAGATATTTGCCCACACAATAGTCAAAAGGATTTCAAAGTGTCATGTTCTGTACTTATCTTTATTGACTCATATTTCCAAGTTTTCTTTATTCTACTTCATTACTTTCAAGGCTTCTTCATCAGTGAATTTGAGAATGAGCAAAAACATAATTCAACAATGCTCAAAGTGAAGCCAAAACACAATTAATTCTTTATCTTTTTCCGTTAATTAATTCGAAGGACTCTTGGAATTATGCTAAAAAAAAGTTCTGTTAATAATTTTCCTAAAAGAGTGACTGTCGGTAATTTTTATTCACAGCCAAAATCACGGCAACTCCGCGACAAAATTAAAATGCTAACTAAATGAAACAATACTCAAGTGTATTGTGTCATTTAGTTAGCATTTCAATTTTGTCGCGGAGTTGCCGTGATTTTGGTAAAGTTTACCACTGAATGTTGTATTTCAAGTGTCGGCCCGAAAACTATATTACACGTGATGGTAGATTATCTTGTGTAAAGTTCTAAAATCTGAAGTTCGAACACTAAATATAACCGCCATTTTTGAGCATCGGCCAATAACTCTGTGGCCTAAAAGTGGTGATGTCACAGTGGGCGGCAAATTTTTCACCAGTAAACTCTACGGGTAGTGATCGTCAAGGCCATGTGGGAGGCACAAAATGGTTCGTTCTGAAATACCTTGAAAATACTGTTAAACAGGCGTTGGACGTATGATAGGAGTGGTAGCCCGGGAGCGAGGTGGTTTCCTTTGTCACCAGGGAACTAAACACACCCTTTTTGAGCGAAAAAAAAATGAAGAGGCAGAGATCTAGGGGAATAATGATTTTGAAGCAGCTCCTAATCAAATCATCTGTATCGACCACCCGGCGTTTGCCAATCAAGTAGAATCTCAGTGCTCTGACAGAATAATTACCATGATTGCAGGATCTCATGATATATACCGACTTTTTTCATTACACTACAAAAATATTTGACTTGGTTTTGTCTTGAATTCATTCCTGTTTGAAAAAAGGCGAATAGTTTTTTCGTCTGCATTGTGATCTCACTTCTAAAGTTATCTTTTCCTGTTTTGTTCTCTCAAGCGGCCAAAACTCTCAAGTATTGAATTGATGAAGACTTTTATTGATCTCTGTGAACCACAGATTTAATGGCCGTCAAGATTTTCTTTCAGCCCTGGGAAGAAATAACGACAGAACTCATATCACTGAATTACAGTTTTGAAGAGTTGTCGGTGTTATGTTCCAATGTTATTCGTGTCCATTAATGTAGAAATGACAATGTCCAATTAAAATATTTTCGCTGTAATTATCTTAACCCATGAAGGAAATGGTATTTTAATCTGTAATTTATACTGCCCACCAAATGTTCATTACTTTTAATTGCAAAAAGGCATTTTATAAACTGTTTTAGACTGGAATCTGCATGAAAATATTTCAACCGCAGTTTTTATAGTCGAGTTCCAAAAACTTGTGACGAAATGTCACCAAATACTATCCATAATGTGATGCCCATGAAAGGGAAACCCTTCTTGCTGTTTCAAACCTTTTCGTCATTTTTATTGTCTCCTACAAACTAATGAAACTTGCGTGCAACTTACTTTTCTAAAAATCTTATTACTTAACTGACACTGCCGAACTAACCCAGAATCTATTCGCCGTACTAATCTTCAATTTCGTATGACTGGCGTGACAAAGGATCGCCCCGGCCTCGCTGATACTGTTTGATTTGATCTAGTTGGGAGTCAGTGCCCGCCTCCACTCTCCTGCATGGAGTTTATTATAACCTGTCTGATTACTGTTTCCGATTTCCATAACCTTGTGTACTGTACGACAACCAGTATCACCTCGTGGTCCCAGAATAGAAACTTCTTAGAAGCGTAACAAGTGATGTTCTATATAGGCAGCTCAGATGATTAGTCCGCTTGTGAGCACACAAAAATTTTAAAATAGCTTGAAAATAGGTGGCGAATAAGCTGAAAGTAGTTTGCTTAGCTAAGCCTGTGGCCTATCAACCGTTACAAGTAATGGTGCATAGATAGAAGCCAAGTCATTGAACAGCCTTGCGGGAAATGTAGTACTAATTTGAAGCGGCTACTTTGGCAGTTTTTATGGTACTAGAATAGAAAAAAATTTTTCAGGCGTTTCAAGTGTGTTTTACAGATATAATCTAATCCATTGATCAGCCCTTGTGATCATAAGACCTGGAAATATCGTAGCAACTACTAAGATAGTAAAATAGAATTCTTCGTAGATTTTTTGGTACTAGAATAGAAACATTTTTTCAGGCGTTTCAAGGAGGGTTTATAGATAGAAGCTAAGTCATTGATAAGCCTTGTGAACATACAAGAGCGGAAAATGTCGTAGTAATTTGCAGTTGGCAAATTAAAGTACGAGAATAGAAACATTTCACAGGCGTAGCAAGTGACGTTTTATAGGTAGAAACTAATCTCACAAGAGCTGGAAATGTTGTAACAACTCAAAATAGTAAATAAGAATAGTTACTACTTTGCTTTTGAACCCTACTAATAATGGAAATCATCTCAAGGATCTTCCAGCCGCTACAACTGATAGTTTTTAGGTTATTCGAGTGATTCATAACTCTATACTGAAGACCACAATCTGAGCGCGGGAAATGTAGGCTAAGGTTCTATCAGTGCCAAAAGAGAAGGCGCTCCTCATAGAGTGTTTACTGTCTGTGGTCCAGACATAGACACACCTACCAAACATCGTGGCAGTAAAAGTAATAGTTTATCGTTAACTGAGTCGGTGATTATCTGTGAATATTAAACAAGAACTGCCGAGAAAGACGACTGTTGTGGAGTCGTTACTGAGGTGGCCTTTGTTCAAATAGAAATACGTAAGCATTACGAATTGTATACTGAGATAAATAAATATATATAGAGGCAGCTAACTCAACCTTGTCGGAATGACAAAAAGTGAGAAACGCTTAGTAGACACTTCTTTTCAGAAAAACAGACATATTACATGGGATTTTGAGCTTAGTTGACAAGACTTCCCAGTGTCAATAACGCTTGATATACTGATCTTAAGATTAGTATGTTATTCACTAGACGCGATCCTTTGTTTTCCTCAATGTTAAAAGAACACAAGGCCCGTTAAAAGAATTCCGCAAAACTGACATTCTTCAACTCTGGATATATCTTGCCTTTGATACCAAATTGAATTACGTCCCCGATTACCGATAAGAAAAGGAAGCGTAAATTTTAACAACGTTTATTCAAAGTTAGCGACAATGGAATACAATTACTTGTATAGGCATGTGCTATTCTTAAAAAGATGAAACGAAGCCGCAAACAATCCATTAAACTATTTTTTACAAGTTTGAAAGTTACCAAGGGATGAGGAAGAGTTTTAACAACTTTAATTCAAAGTTAGCGACAATGGAATATAATAACTTGTATAGACGTGTGCTTTTCTTAAAAAATTGAAACGAACCCGCAAACAACCCATAAACAATTTTGAAAGTTACCAAAGTTTACTGGATCTGTGTTAGAGGCATTGAAAATGTCGTAGCTGAAGACAACCAAGATGCATGATTTTCATCTCAATAAGGCGCGGTTCTCTACCAGTTAGGTGCCTTAATTGTTCTGCTTAAGGATGTCTTTGCAGACGGCTGACTCAGGTACAGCATGATTGAATGTATGGCATGACGCATTTACTTTGCATAGACGGTTTCGTTTCATGCGTTTTATGATTCCATGCTTCACTTGCTATTTGAATCGTTGACCATAGACATCTGACTCTTTGTTGACTCACTCCATTCATGATTTGCATGGTTTGTTCATCCAGGAAATGACAGGAAATTAGAAGGATACTTCAATATCCGACAGCATCTCATTGTCTCTTTTTTAACGATGCCGTCGTGTATTCAAAATCACGAAACATCAATTGGCCACACTGAACCTCCAAATGCATAGGAGTTTCGCAATATCAGGCAGATTTTGGCGATGCGTGTGCAGAGACATGTTTGATTTAGGGTTTTTTAATGCTTGAAGCATTAAAGGATGTCTAACATTGAGAGGTTTTAGGAGGAGTGGTTAGAGGGAAGGGGAAGGGTCACGGAGAAACCATGATTCTTAATGCCTCGGACTGATAAGCACTTTCAAAGTAAATAGAATAGCAAACAGTACGCTACTGACGCGCTCTTAACTTCTCAATGT
This sequence comes from Stichodactyla helianthus, assembly GCA_015163945.2. Taxonomy (NCBI): domain Eukaryota; kingdom Metazoa; phylum Cnidaria; class Anthozoa; order Actiniaria; family Stichodactylidae; genus Stichodactyla; species Stichodactyla helianthus. The sequence goes on from WUAP02151343.1 coordinate 21,753, forward strand.
CAACCACAATATTTCATGTTACATAAAGACCTTATGGTGTTGGGTTTAGAGTAGGCATAATACAAAGCCCTGCGGCATACCTCATCCTGAACAACAAAGCTTGCAGGAAGTTCTACTGATAACAATCTTTTGTAACTGACGATCTATGTATCCAAAGAAACAGTGTAAAGCATTATACTCCATCCCGATAAACAGAAAGCATAAGCTAAATTGATTGAGGCCGCCGTCAAGGAAGTGCCATGCCACAGGGAATAACATGCTTTGACTGGTTAGCCATGTATCCTGTTCTTAATTTATTCTGTACGCCATTCTATCACGGTCAGCTAATTCACCGGAAAGTGACGCCAGAATAACGCTCCATTGTAATTGTAGCCAGTTTTTATCAGGTTGCGGGCCAAGTAAAGATTTACAGAATAAATGGAGTCGTCAGTGTTCTTGATTTCTGGTTAAGTGGTTTAAAACTAACAAGTAGATATAATCAGAAACAGATGAAAACGAAAATCGTGCGGTGCACAATAAAATGGACGCTATCACTGGTCTGCAGCCGACCCTCCCCCTTCCCCCTTCCCCTTTGAGGCGAAAAAGATTAAGGAATTGCGTTAAACTTTCTACCTAAGGCCAAACTCGGGCGAAATAGCAGCATGCCTTTTATTATAATAAGTACATTAGTATCGAATGGGTCCAAACATCAAACTACTGTAACCGAGTGACAATCCCCTAGGAAGGAACGGTAAGACAATCAGTTGACGATGCGAGTCTTGGACACCATCATTAATATTTTAAATAACATTCTTTAAAGGACTTATTAGGTGCATTAGAAAAGGTCAGAATTTTAGATCCCCAGCGTTAGTGAAATTGGGCTCAGTGCTTTCTGAACCTGATCCGATCGAATACTGCCTTTGGCGCTCCGGCTGTCGGAGAAGCCGTGAAATGTTTAAGTGGATCTTAGATCGGTGGAAATTAGTAGAAGCTCTTCAAAGAGGTCCCTCAAAGTTTCTCAGTTGATAAAGTGCCTCTATCTAATTCGAAACTCTTTTAAAACTTTTATAGGGAGCGCTGCATGAGCCAGTTTATTCAGAGTATTCTTCCTTAAAATCGACCCTCCCCTTCATACACACACACTCCTCGCCTGTTCCTTCCCACATGCACGATCCTACTGCACACATATCAGGAGATTAGCCTTTGAGAAATATGTTGTCCGTACACTAACACCGTAAAATATGCTGTCCGTACTCTACGAAAGAACTCGGTGAGTCGGTTGTATAAAGTTCAGAAGTACGGAGAGAAATCGATGCAGAGTTGTAATTCTTGAACGCTTATAGAAAGCATGGAAACAAGGCTGCGCGGGCTTGACTGTTCCACTCACACACCCCTAGTTTCTTTTTTACTGAGGTATCTATGCCGAGATCACTGAAATTTGCATCGATATTCACTGGTGTGCTAGTTGAAATGCTGTCTTTTAGGTCATCAATTAATGTCCCGGGGAAAAAAGGAGAGATTTGCTTATGTCCATGGATTTAGCATTTGGCCTTGCAACTTTTGAATGGGAAATAAGTGACCCCACTGTTTCTTTCAGGAACACTAGACTACTGAGATCCTGTGGTATGGGACACAGCACGTTTTGACAAGCATAATAAAAACATCCACCCTTCGCTACTTAATGGGTGTTTGTTCAACATGCCCAAAGTGGTTGATAGATGCAACTAAGTATGACTCCACGTCATATATGATGGAAACATGTGCAAAGGCCTACATTTATTTGATTGTGTCATTTTCAGTCTTAAATCATTAGATGTGCAAGTTCCAAAGTAATTTTTAGATAAGTTTTTAGTTCAAATTGACTAACCTCTGTCTGCACTGATGCTAAACAATTCGTTATTTTCGATATCAAGTCGTTAAGAGGAAATTGTTTTCTTCTTTAACGAAGAATGAAGTCAAAATAAGGATGTAAGCCTGAATGAATACCTTAAATTTTATTTCGCCATCAGTAACTTCACAACAGGATACCTACTTGCCTTGTACTGAATGAAAATGAAGAGGAAACGGTCCCAAAATAGATCGTTGAGGCACCCCAGTATCTAGAAAATCTCATGTTAAAATCTTAGACAATAAATGCATGTAAAAGATGATTAGTTTATTATAAATGCTTATAAATGTAAAAACTGGTGAATAGTCAGGTTTAGTAGCATTAGCTCATGTTGTCGATATGTAGTTCTGCAGCCGATTTCTTTCAGCTATGCGATAATCATGAATCCTGGGCATAATATGAACAAACAAAGGGAAATAACATACTCCTAAAACCATGAAAAACGTAGGGGGAAAAAGCGACCCAAAAAGTTTAATTCGACAATAAAGACAATGAATATAAAGTTGCCACTGTAATGATAATCGTTTCTTAACAAATTTTCGAGTTTCCCATTTAGATTGAGATTCAATCAAGCTTATCATTTTCTACAGGAGTAACGAGTGAGTGATAGCAAGGGTTAAGGTATGCAGTAAAGCACGTCTTCTGCTCTCTATTCAATAACAGCAGTGCTCTCAGTTTCTGTACGTGCAGAGAATTACAAAACAGTGCAGTGAAAGAGAAGTACCGGAAACACGACAAGTGCTTGCTCTTTTTAATGTGGCAGGCACTGACAGTTGTTCTCAATCAAAGTAACTAACCCTGAAAAGCATACTTCCTTTAGTACCCAGATTATGACAAACGTTTTTTTCCCGATGATTATGTTTAGCGTCCTAACCAATTGAGCGGAAATGGTTTTTTTTTAACCAATCATAGCCCATTTTGATTTTCCATAGCCGGCCCTGTGTTCAAGCAATAAGTTTCTACCTGAAAACAATTGACAAGTAGGTCCAATATATTTTGAGTTCTAGGAAGTCCAAAACCATAAATCGAGTGAATTTTATCTGTGAATTATCTAAAAACCACGCGAGAAATTATTTTGAAAACAAAGAATGATGACCGGAGGTTTCGACCAAAAATGCTTTGCGCGATTAGTTTTTTGGTCAGCTGGAAGTTCAGTGTAATTTGTAACGAAATTCAGTCCAGAAAATACCCAATACCATACAGATAACAGCGACCAAACTATACTATGATCCTGTACTTTTGTGTGCATTTGAGTATTAAATTTGGGGGAATCTATAGCGCTGCGCGTCGGTTCTAAAAATAGCCCGCTTAATAGATGCATGACTCAGACAAACAAAATTATCGAGTGAAAAGAACACGGAGAAACATACATTTTATTTCGTTGTATTTTATTTTATTTTATGAAACATTGCTTATTTTCAAAAAAAGTTATTATTAAAAACCAAACGGCAGAAATCGAACTCAAGAAGATGAAGAAAAAATTTTTCTGAGGTTTGTTTGTCTGAATTGTGACGTCACTGACGCGCACCATGACATTCAGTCATACGAACTTATTTGGTCAAATGATCGGCGTTCATGACATGCGCAGAGGCGACGCTCAGTATAGATTTCTATTCTAATAATGTTGGGTTTCCTGTCTCTCCATCGACACAGGAGTCCCAATCCCTCATCATTTTCCTTCAGTGCCACAACATGCAGGAACCCAAACTAAATGGTAGTATATCTATTATTCATCCACATGCACTTTCAAATAGTGTTGACAATCATAATCGGTTATTCAACATGCCGGCTCCATTGAAACACGCTTGTCAGTTCCATACCATTATAATGAGATTTTGCTAGAGCGCTGACATTAGAGTGGTTTTCATTAACCCGTGAAACACACTTTAGCGTAATACACTTTAACTAATCGACTAATTATACGATACGGACTTAAATTTTGTATGAAAGTCGTCTTCTGTATTTATTATATCCATAATATTTTGAGAATAAAGATATTATAATGGCTGAACTAGGACTACTACTACTCTTTATTACACTTTATTACACTTTAATTAGTACACTTTGTTTCACGGGTTAGAGTGGTTTTCATTAACCCGTGTACTAGTGTACTAATTAAAGTGTAATACTCAAATAGACACAAAAGAAAAGAATAGAATTAGAGTGTGATTGAGTGTAATACACTAAAGTGTACTTCACGGGTTAATGAAAACCACTCCAAAACCATGAAACAACTTAATAACTAACTAGCGCTAAATAGTACAAAACCTTTGATTTCCATTGTTTAACTAGTGCTATTTTGTACTATTTAGTAAGTACTGTTTCATGCTTTTAGTGTTTGCACTCTATATTCCATTGTTTCATAGCACTGCTAAATAGTACAAAATCCTTTGTTTTCCATTGTTTAATTAGTGCTATTTTGTACTATTTAGTAAGTACT
>WUAP02151355.1:0-10883 GCA_015163945.2 Stichodactyla helianthus
CCGAAATCCTTTGCAGTCTTGGAGTGTTGACTGTTGCCTTCAGCTGCGACAACGATTTTTGAAATAGGTGTATATTTCAAAATTTTACGCTTTCAGTTTCTTAAGTTGAATGTCAATTTTTTTTTCTTGTGTAAGGCCCCCTACCCCACCCGAAATCCTAGGTCCGCTCCTTGGCCCCTTATTTCTCTGGTTCCTGGATTCGTGCCTGTTTACGGTGACGGATACAATATATAGCTTCCCAAGGAACCGGTCATTTTTTATCGGGGAGAAGAAGGCAGTGGGATTTGGGGGCACACAAAAGAATTTGAGTTGCACAGCACTCTTACAGGAGGGAAAAACAAGGGAGGCCGAGGGTCATGCAAAAATTGAGTGGGGGGGGGCATTAAAAATTCATGGCGGGATCACAAAAAAATGCGCATAGAAAGAGGGAATGACTGTCTTTAGGGGGAGAGGGTCATGATGTTTAGGGTTAGGTCTGGATGAAACTTGCCAGCCCCCCTGGCATAAATAATGAACGGTCCCTAATTGGTTATGAAATTTTTATTAATAGTACTGTGGTAAATACTGCAAATTTCCTAATAACAATATTTTCATTGAGCTTTGAAATGGTTACTACTATGCTTAAAGTAAAACTGGAGTGTATTTCTCTAAGAATTGGGTTTTATTTTTTGTTTAGAGATTTTAGAAAATTCTTGGGTAAAAGGTGGGGGGAAGAGGGTCTACAGTCTCCCTAGCACCCCCTGACTCCTACATTCCTGTAACGGCACCTTACCTGTATAAAAGTAGCATCACTACCAATGGAACTGTGACAGTAACCATAAGAGCCCTCCTGCTATCCATTATGTATGCTAAACCAGCAAAGGATATACATGACAAGGCATAGGTTAACCAGATGATGGTCAACACAAAAGGCCGCTGACCTGGGTTTACATATTCTGTGGCCAATACAAAGAGAACAAGGAGAGATCCACCTATTGGAAAAGAAAAGTGATCTCAAGAGAATGTAATATTGTGAAATTGCCTTTGTTTTAGAAGGGGAGCTCTTTTGCTAACAAAACTGTTAATATGGCCAGGATTTTTCCTTTGTGTGGGGGTGGAAGCAAGGCCAAAGTGGACCAAATTATAAAAATATTGGGCCTTGAGTATCCCAAAATAGAAACCTTTGGGGCCTGTGGGCTGTGTGAACACATCCCATGCACCCCCCTGGCTATGTACAGAGGGGAAACCCAGAGAACTCCCAGAAAAACCCTTGAAGCACAGGAGAGAGCCAACTTATTAGAATCAGAAACAACTTTTGGATGAATGCAATCTGCACTACTTGATGAAGACTATCAGTAGCAGTCAAAACATGTTCATCTACGAATGCACAGTCATGAAGACAATAGAATAAGTATCACTTATTAAGATAGTCTTTTGTCTTAAAAACCATAATACAAGGCTGTCAGCGGGTCAATACAATGCCTGCTAATGCCTCATTTGCATCTCTGAAGTAATATCTTCCATAATTGTTTTATAACTAGGAGTTGGGGAGAGGGCTATTTTGCAAGTGTCAGAATGTCATCCCAATAATGATTCACATTAAAACAATAGATTTGAAGCTAAAGGATACCCTTCCACATGAAGGAATCTAAACAAGCATACAATAAATTGTCATTCTGGTTTCTAGTGAAATACCCTTCAATGTTACTGCACCTTTGAATTAACACACATTTCAAAATAGCACTTACCTAATGGTATACTGGATACTATACATAATGGAATGAAGGCTGGCATTGATCTTATAAAGATAGCACCAAATAAACTTGTGATAAATAAAAATGCCAGACATAAAAATAGTACTTTTCTTCTGCCATACTTGTCAGCAGCGATTCCAAGCGTAAAAAAACCAAGGACTATACCAATGTAATGCATAGTGACGACGACTGTGCCATACTTCTGAAAATCAATCTAAAAAGAAAATGGAAAAAAGATTTCTTATGAATATTTAGGAAGGAATTTATTTTCTCATTTTGACATTTTTTGGTCATGTTAATGCCTAACCTAACATATCTTTCTTTCCCTCTTTTTTCTTGGCCTGATCTTTTTATCCCATTCGTTCTCTTTTTTCTTCCTTCTTTTTGCTTTACTCCTATCTTTACTTTTTCTTCCTACTGAATTTTTTTTCTTTTCCCTCTTGCTTGTGTTTCTTCTATTTTATCCCATCTATTCCTACTCTCATTTTTTCCTTTACATTCATTCTTTACTTGGTCTTTATCTTAATTCTTAAAGGTTTTTAATTGTTTCCTTTGTTCCCATCATCTCTTTCTTTTATCAATAAAATCTTTCATTCAGTATCTCATCTGCAAGTCCAATTCAAGCCAGTATGCTGAATTCTGAATGGGGAGGGGTGGTTCATTTTCCAATAGGGTAGACCTGTGCACCATGTGCCTGGTTACGGATTTCAATAACATGACAGACAAAATATCTGCTTATTGACCACTGGCTTAACATATATTTGGAAAAAACATATAAAAGCCCATGTCACATGAACTTGTGTGTATCTGGGCTCATTTTTATTTAACTTCACTTTAGTTTTCTAAAAACTAAGAGAAAGACTGGTCCAGACCAGACCTCAACAGCATGTGGGGGGGGTCTGAAGCCCTGATGCCCCCCCAGCCTACAGGCTTGCAATTCCTCAGCAATATAATTCACTTATTTATTTATTCACTTGTTTATTAATTTAAAGGGTGCTTAAATATAATAGCACACAGATCAACCAAGCTAAAACAAAATCACAATATCAATGGGGCTTTAAAGCTCTTGATCCAAGGGCAATTATAGTCATTTTCACATAACTTTGCGCATGTGAGTTGTGAAGTTCACTGGGAAGTTCCGAAGTACTATCTGAAGTTTGCAAGTTAGTTGGTAATTAGCCAGTCTACTTATGAACTTCAAAACAAAGTTCTCGACTTGCCTGTACTGCTGAAATTCAGAACTTTGCTCTTTCACCAAATAATATGAAGTATGAAGAAAATATTTGATGCTTATAAGCATTTCTAATCAACTGAGATCAATAAAATTAGGATATTTTGTGGTTTAGTTCAGAAAGATGATATTTCTGAACTTCTGTGCCAGTTAAGTTGGGAACTTTGTTTTGAACTTAACAAGTGGACTGGCTAATATTGCTTGAACTAACTTGTGAACTTTGTAATGTACTTTGGAATTTTCCAACAACCTTGCAACCCACATGGGCAATTAAGTTATGTGAAATTAACTATAACAGCTAGACAGACTGAACTATATACTCTAATAGTAAAATGTGTGATTATGGACACAACAATATTTCTATTTCTGATAGTCATATATCCAATCAAATTATAGTTTTGTTAACTTGACGAGCCCATGCACAGCACTTGAAACCATAAACGATCAATTCAACTAAGATGAAAACGATTTTGAAATTTTCAAACAAAACACCAGCAAAGTTAATTGTTAAATTCTTTGTAAATATAAATATACAATAAACACTTTTTTATTAGTCATCTAATAAGGCTATGCATTTTATTTACTCATTACTTCATTCAGGACTCATAAAAATACAAAGCTGTATTATTAGCCACTTAGCCAACTAATAACTTCTATTTCTCAGTGATGAAATATTTAATGTACAACCCTTTTACTTCTCTGCTGCAATTTGCTTTATGAACAACAGCACAGACATTTTAATTAATTTATGGAAAAACATAATAGACTTGACACTAAAAAATTTCCCGTAATACAAAGCATTATGGTGAAAAAATTGTGTATACTTTGTATAGGAAATCGCATAAACACAAGTACAATTTGGATTTAAGGGCACAAATGAGGCTTTGAAACATGGATCAAAATTGCACGATCCATAGGCGAGTGCAATTCGAGAACTTTCAATAAAGCATCCTGAGTGACCATAAATCCTGAATTGCATGAGCAGTTTATGCAATTTTTTTATTTACATCATATACCCAAAATAAAAATTAGAAAAAAAAAGGCATGCCAAACACAAGACAAAACTAACACTTGAATGGTTTCCTGTCTCAATTAATTTTTCAAATCTTATTCAAAACAATTAGTAATACCGGAAATATGAAGCTACAAAAAAAAATACCATAATGAAATATATTACAAATTTAAATTTTTTAATCAATAAAATAAAATGGCAATTTTCAGAGAGCGCAAGACGAAATCAAATAACACTCTATTACCTATTTAATGCAGTTGCTCTGGACCAATCAGAAAGCGGATACTGAGTATATTATAAGAGGTAAAAGCACCAAATGTGGCACAGTGACAGTACATATTTCATGAACAGCATGATCAATTTCAGCTATTAGCTCACTTCAAATTTCATCAGGGGGGTTATTATTTGCACCCAGGGGCCAGGGAGGGATACAAAATCTCAATGATGAAATACCGTAGCTGCATCAAAAAGTACTGACTTTGGCAAAATTTCATTATCTAACATGACAAATAATTTCAATTATGAACTTAGTTGAATTTTATATGGTGGAGGCAAAATTAATGCTCCCCAGATTTTGCACCCCTCCCCCGTTGGGGGCAAATTATACCCCCAACATCATTTCAAGTGAGCTCATAGCTGAAATTGATCACCTTGTTTATATGTAATACTATATCACTGTGCCAAATTTGGTGCTTTTATCTCAAAGTGCACAATTCTGTCCCTTTCTGCACCATTTTGCTGGACTAATTAATAAACTAAGAATTAATGTACACTATAATAACACACATGACCACTGTATGGGCTAAATTCAGGCAGCTTTAATATACTATATACTGTGACATAATACAACTGCCATAAGAGTGGGTGGGTGTGGTAATAATAATAGGACGTTTGCATGATGGCGTCATTTGACTGCTACTACCAGAATGCTTCACGTATTTTCTTTCATATTCAAATTTGTATTTCCTCATGAGAATAGTAAGACAATTGGTGCTAATCAACTCAACAAAACAGAGTGTGCAAGGGATTCTGGTAGTAGAGGTTCATGACGCAATAAAGCAAATAAAGCAATCTAATGACGTATAATATACTAATCGAAATGATACACCCGGACGATCACACAACACCAACATAATCGAAATGAACGACAAGCCACGAGGCGAAACATGATACATGATAAATGATACGAGATAGCCAACCCTGTTAAACGTTAAACTATATTAACAAACCTAATACCACTAAAACATGTTTTGGTACACAATAATATTTTGCTTTTTGCTTTGTGAATGAAGCGAGCAGGTAACAATAGCTAGTAAATTAGCATGATAATAACAGCAATTGCTATCCAACATGTTTGGAGAAATTTTAATATTTTGTTGCTATGATCCACTTTCTACTGTCTCATTTGACATTCTGCTTGTTGCAATTTACACAAAAATTCACTAATACTACTCCAGAAGATGGTTTTAAAGTTGTTTTTTTTTCCTCAAAGGGTCATGCAGAGGGGTGACCGGAAGTTGACACAAGTTGACATCAGTCACGTTCGACAACAATATGCATATATGGCTCAAATTCACACCAAAATAAAACCCACGCACACACTAATAATACATTCAAACAACAACAACAACAACAACAACTGATAATACATTCAAACAAAAAAACATTGATAATACATTCAAAAACATAAACAAATACATACGCATATGTAAATTATACAGTACATTCTTTAATCAACACGAAAAATTTTATTGATGAATAATATATATTTTTACAGCGACTTTGTGCTGAAATTTGAAAATGAATGGTGGTCATAAGTATGGTAGTTGTTTTGGGATTTTTCCGCTATTTTATTTATCTAATATATTCGTTATCAACATGGTAACAATTAAATAACTAAAGCATTAGAACTAATACCTGAAAATACGGAGTGACTGTGGTGACTTTAGTACGACTTCCGTTTACAATTTCAAATATAGTGTGCAAACAGCGACCTGCAATACAAAACAATTTAATAGTAGGGAAATTTAGAGCAATTATTCACTGGAAAAGGCTGCAGAGCTTTTGCGCTTTTGAGGCTAAAATTTATACATTGGTTGGATTTTTTCGTGGTTCATGAAGATAATTTAAAGCATAGCTTTTTGAAAAGCCATTACATACATGTAAAAATATTTGCTTAGAATTAAAAGATATTCCCCAAGAAGATAAGCTCCTAGTATTTAGTTAACTTAAACTCAAATTAAGAGACTTTGCTTTGATTATTTTAGGAGTTATTTTTGGAAAAGATATCGTTCCTTCATATTAAACCTTACCCGTCAAGTTGCAAGCGCTCGAAGATTCTTCTTCAACGAAGAACTCCACAGCAATAATTTGGTACGTTAGAGGGAACATTATCAAGCAAAGAACTGAAATATTCCTCCACAGTATCTTTCTCATATCTGTGAAGGATTTCCAAAACCCTTTCAAAGCAGTAAACTCAGCCATTTTGAACACAATGACGATTCGATGAAAGAAGTGTTCTGGGTTTATATGTAAATCATCACTTTGTTACGTCATATAAAAATGCTGACAGCTCTTTTTTCCTTCTTCTTCACACCTAAAAATTTTATTACAAAAAACTTAATACCGGAAGAAGAACAAGGAAAAAAAAAAAAAAAAAAAAAAAAACCACTCATTCCTATGTTCTTTTGTTTTTATATTTTCCTTACCTCTAAGAGGTTACAATAACTTTTTAGATTCGAAATAATTTTGTTTTCGGTTTGCTCAGAGGGGTACGCCGATAAAGACTTTCACGAAAGCGTATCTAAAAACACAAAAATTGCGTGATTAGGATGTATTTATTTCATAATTCATGCTCTGATCTCCTGACTTATAAATAACTTATAAATACCTGACCGGCCACTTTTAGCTCATGTGACGGTACGTTAAGATTGGACCTTCGGATTGTAGCTCGACTTACGGGCACACCATAAACAAATCAAACAAAGTATTAGAACATTTTGGTGCAAAAACCCTTCATGGCTCAATCTTTCAGTATCTACGTGAAACCAAGTTGACTGTTGACTGACATAATTTGCACGGGCTTGTATTACTTATTCATAACTTGGTATCTGTCTTGGCATATCTTGTGCGAGTGCAGGGGCATAGCCATGATTTTGCCTTGGTGGGCTTAAACCCGTTTTTTAGAACATCGGTAAGTCGCGTGAACTTATCACGTGACTGCTATAATTACTAAAATAACATTAAAATGAACATCAATTTGTAACGTGAGATCTACAGAATATTTATCAGATTTGGCACATGTTCGTTAGTGCAAAAGGCGCTGAATCTCCATTCTTTCCACTCAGCGGTTGTGTCAAAGCTTAAGAAAGTCATCCTCACGCTTTAGAAACCTTAGCACCCAAGTAGTCACGTGATAAGTTCACGCGACTTACCAATGTTCTGAAAACGAGCCACGCGCATACTTCATTATCATGTTATAGTTGCATGTTAAAAGTGAGTTATTTAAAAACATTCTATTTATAAGTGATAATAATAAATTGTATCAATTTTAACTTTGTTTTCTAATTCGTTTATGCAAATTCTTTGTTTGCAGCTCGTACGCTAGCCTGGGCTCCCTGTGGACAACTATACCCAAACACTAGGGAGGGGCTGTAGAGAAACTGAAATTAATTCATTTCAAAACCATCTGAAATTTCGCATCACAGGGAAACTAGGCTACCATAAGTCTACCCAAAAGTAAATAATATTACGCTCTTAAATAGTTAGTAATTGTTTCACAGATTTATGGCGTGCCTGACCCTATATAAATGCATGACACATTTAAAAAAGGCTAAGTGTGGCTAGGGATCAAGGAGAGAGCTAGTCCTCTCGCTCGTTGAACGGGAAACGTTTCACGGACTTTTTCTATTGGCGTCCTCTGGCGTGGTGAGCGTGCAGCTTTTGGCATCCATCGAGCTGAGGGGAGGGCTCGATTATTTTTGTATTTTGCATGACGAGGGGCGTAAAAAATCATAGTAAAAATGAAATGCACCTCCCCTTACCCCCAGCTAATGAATGGGAAGTCCCTTTAAAGAAACAAACAAACAGTTATGATACAAAACTACTGACCTGGCTATCATAAAAATGTTTATGTCGAAACATTATCTGTGTTTATTTAAACTAGAAATAATGGAAATGGTCGTGGGTTCGAATCCCAGCGAGGTCGGAAGTTAATTTTTCCGAATTTATTTTCCAAGGGTCTTTCGCCCGGAATAACCTCCTTTCTAAGCACTATAACTTTCCATTATTTCTAGCTCATGTATTTCATAGTGCCACGCGGTCCACATATGTGTTTATTTAATACTTGACACGGTTTTCTTTGTTATTCATCGGGATGTATCTCTGATATATTCCGATGAATACGTTAATGAGGTCTATAGTTATAGACCCGGGTCTATTACTAGATATAGCCCTTGAATTTATAATGAGGAATTCATTATAAACTCAACGTATCCGAGGCAGGACTGCGAAGCAACGTCCCAGTCAAAGGTCTTCTCGGATAAGGACTTTAAACCGTAGGCCCTGTCTCCCATCCCTTCCTTAACCTGTATATGGGGGACATTAAAGAACCTGTTGAGCTGTTCGTAAGAGTAGGGGATTCTCCCGGTTCAACAGTCTGGTCTCGGAGGCATATACTAGTAACATTACTCATGATTGTAAACTGCGTGGCAGCAATATGTGCGCCGTAATAGCAGTCTGTAAAAGTCCTCCAAAAAAAAAAAAATATCATGTAAAACTGACACGTACTGCTGTCAGTTCCTGCGTTCCCTCACGATGAGGGGAGACCATTATTATTAAAGACCACTTATTTAGCAGTCATCTCTTTGCATCCCCTCCTCCGTGTGGGATGAGTCAAAGCATTCACTCTGACGTAATTATCATCTACGCATGCTCTTATTGCTGAAAAAGACAATTTATGTATGAATATTTAAGTACTATCTCACTGTTTTCTCTCGAGAATTGCCGTGTTGTAAAAACCTTCTCAAGTATGAAATAAGACACTTAATTACCTTGAACGCCGGCAATAAGCCTATACATCCCTCGGGCCTGCGGCCCTCGGGCTTTATATGGCTTATTGCCTAAGTTCTCGGTAATTAACTCTTACTTATTTCAAGTTTAACGTTTTAACATAAGGTTTAGTTTTCAATGTTTTCTTGTTTTTTCAAGGTAACTACTTAAATTCTTTTTTTACAAGAAATGTTGCAGTCGGATATGATATGATATTGCTTCAAATTGTGTTACAAATTTAATATTTGACATAAATATGCCGATATATGATAAACTAGGCTCGCCCGAACAGCTAAAACTTTATCTTTATATATTAAATTATAAGATATTTGAGATATAACGCGCGCGCTGATTGGCTGGCTACCTCGTTTATATCAGATTTAGTAGAAACCCAGCATACTATCACGAATCCTGCAATCTGATTGGATAGTTTTGAGTAGCGAAAAAGCTGGTGAATTCAAAGGTAGTATGGTAGTGGGTTTCTTACTAAAACAATTAGACCACTCGTTCTTGTTTTCTATGAGTCAAACAGTCAACTCGGTGCTAACTACGCGCATCGTTGACTATCTATTGATTCATAGAGTCTAATTGTTAAATGGAGACACGCTTGAGCGGAAAATATTTTAGCAATATAAAACGAACGCTTACGTCTCTGTACTGTGATTTAAACACGGTTAAGCAATATATTACAGTACAGAGACATAACGCGCGTTTTATATTGCTTATACTAGTACCAAGTGCTTCCTCAGCTTATGAGAAGATGATAGGACCCGGATGTAGTAAAGCCCGAAGTGCCATCGTCAGACAAGTAGTCCTCCTTTACTGTATTTTGTGGCAGCTTTCGAAATCTCATGCAAATGCATTGAATAAACTTATGAATAGACCCTTATCCCGCGGTTGCATACGCATCCAAATTTGACGGGCCACAAAACCACAAAACGCAAATTAAGCAAAATTGACTTATGTGAATTATTATTCAAAAATTTCAAATAAATACATAATAATTCTTATCATAAACGCTCCTCTTCTGGTGTCGCGGCCTTGGATTTGGATGAGTGCGCAACCTTGAGAAAAGGGTCTATTGAGATTACTGTATTCATACTAAGAATGTCCCAGTCAATGGCTGTTACTACAGCTGACCCCTGGACATCCCATAATATTGAGATTTAAACAATGAAAAATTAATATATTCAAGATGGCCGCCGTATTAGTAAAAAGGTCTATTGTCCATATTCACGATAGCGGCCATGTTTGTTATCTCGTTGTGATGCTAATAAGTCACGTGGTTTCCGAGGGGGCAAAAAACCTTAAAATCGGGAATCGATTTCGACCGCCCCATAACATACTTTCACATGCTTGGATAATATTTGTCAAAATGCTGAATTTGATATTTGAAAATGTGCCGACTTTGTAAAAATAGTTGTTCTTCCAATGCTTGCCCCCCTGGAAGACCTCATGGCTAATTTGAATTACAATATGAAACTCCCATCATGGCGGCTATCGTGCATACGGTCTATAGACCTCTTTAGCTTTCTTTAGCTTGGGGGTAATGCTTACCCATTTCAGACCACGTGTCATTCCCTTGGGTATTGTTTCTTTGTTTCTCGGTAGCGCTTGAGAAGATACATTAGGGACTGCGCAATAATTATCAGGAGGGGGGTTGAGAATCCAGAGGGGGGGCATAATCTAAACTTATGTCTTGAAAAAGGGGGGGCAACGTCCAAAATTAATCAATGAAGGAGGGGGGGTAACACCTAACTTTAATTTGAACCTGAAAACTTAACAAACCAGTAACAATAAGATGAAGTCAATCTGTCAGTCAATAATTTATGACAAAAATTCTTGGATGGCCAGCGCA
>WUAP02151366.1:0-10882 GCA_015163945.2 Stichodactyla helianthus
GACCCCCCCTTGCTCATGACCACCATGCTGGCCCTCTCGCACTCAACTTGGGTCACTGGTGTGAAGCTAAAACAACAAGAGGTTAATCTTCCATGGTCTAGGGGCCGACTAACCTCTCCCTTTAGGCTTTGACCGAGCTCCCTGATTAGTCATATGGATAGCGGTGTTGGAGCCAAAATCTCCAGCTGACCCGTAAATGGTTTCCCCCTGCCATACGGCGCCTTCAGCAATCGATGTCTGGAAGTATGGTCCCAAATTAATCAATTTAAACAAGATAAAAACTCCAAGATCCACATTTTTAGAAATAAGGAGTTACAGTTAAATATATCTTCATTTAGCTAAGAAGTCTTGGCTTTACGCGGACAGTATCAGCAATGTGCAAATTAGCCAATGGTACTGTTAGTGCCAAAGCCTCGAAATTGGAAATCTCACCTCATTCATGTGTCCAGCTTCTATTGATACAATATCGTCATTAGTATAGATGATGTTACGTCTGATAAAGAAGTTACAAGTATTCATAGAAGCGCGCTATTAATTGAAGGATTGCAACCATTCCCAAGAGGATCAAAAGACAAAGGCATGGCAAACAAGGCGACCACGGCGACAAAGCAGACAATGGCAGACAAAGGCGACCATGTTGGTGGTACAGACAAAAGGACCTAATGAGAAATATTTTGCTTCATACCAACAACATGGCGGCGATGACGTAACGTGCAAACGAAGAATTCCACGTCATTCCATGTAAGTTTATGGTGCCGTGTCAACGCCTTTTCATTGGAGAAGCGGTAATAGATCGCTTCAGTGACCACGGATCAATGGTTCCAAATCAGGGTTGAACTTGATCAAGAGAAAATGATCCCTGGTACTGGGTTCTTTACCCATCATATCAGCCCTTCGTTCTATTTTTAGGTTGGCGGTATTTATTTTGAGAATGGAACATGATTGGTCAGATCGTATGAGGCGAGGTCCCACAGCCGCTTCCGGTAAGAGGCGAGTTAGAATCGAAAATCCAAAATGGTAGTTAGCGAAGTAGAGATTATTTTTGTGGATGTCGCGCGGGCTTTGGTAACAAACTAAAAGTAGGTCTCGTTCTAAAAATAGAACGAAGGGCTGATATAATGGGGTACCAGGGATTCCTTCTCTTACCTCATTTTCTCTTGGTGAGGCATGTGTTACAAGTATAGTGTTCAAGCTTTATCGATCTTTTTGTCAAGGTTTGGTGCGCATTATACAAAATTAAGAAGAATACTCAATTCTATAAAGTTTTATCGAGAATTTCATAGAAATGTATGATAATTCTCATACTCCTGTTCTGGTGTCGGTGTCGTGTCAAATTCCTCATGGATTTGACTGAACGGCCAACCTTGAGAAAAGGGTTTATTCAAACATTAGACAGGTCAATAGCTAATGCTGTAAATGTGTTTCATCAAGCAAGTTTTCTCGTAAAAAAATTCCGAGCTATTCTTCCTTTTAATTTTTATTATTTGTTGTTTCAGTTTTGGGTTTTTGTTTAGTTCTTTGGCCAGTTTGGCTTTGTGTTTTGGGTTTTTGGTGTTCGTTTATTAGTTTGGCTTATTCATGCATTTCAGTATTGCATTCATTACTTATTGATTACAGCCATCTTTGTGCCTCAAACAGCAGAATACAGCAAGGGCCGCACATCCAGGAGTTATTCTAGAAGAGGTTGTACTCAAGTAGCTTTTGCTAGTGAATGGGCCACAGTGGCACTCTGAAGGGCACTCTGTCTTTGCGGGGGGAGGAGGGGGTATACCCTTAGTGTTTGCGAGTGAAAGAGGCACAATTGTAGTGCGGAAGAGGACTTTCCTGTCTTAAGAGGGGAAGACAACCACCACCTCAGAGAGCACACACAGCATGCGCGCGCTTACTTGAGGAGAAAGTGTACTTTAATCACATAATAAACCATCGCATTTTTCTACCGCTTTCGTGTTAGCAAAGTCAAACTTATGCCCCTTATAGCTTGTTGGGCGATCTTGGATGATTGTTGGTTATGGCATACTGCCCTCCTATGCTCACCAACTCTGGTTTGTAGAGATCTCTCGGTCTGTCCATAATAAACAAAATCGCAATCCTGACAATTAATCTTCTAAATGACTCCTGTAGCAGATGTTGGATCTTTTACACTTTTAGGACGTTGAAAAATCTCATTTATCTTGCGTACAGGTTTGTTCGCGATCTTAATGCTATAGGGTTGAAGGACTCTGCTGATCTTCTTTGAGATCATTGTCACTTACATGAGGTAGCACATCTGTCTTGCTCTCTTTGTTGTCGTCTCTTACAGCATGATTATTTTGGCCATTATTTTGAAATCCCTTTCATCTGGAAAGACAAGTTCTGTCTAATGATTGTCGCCAGAAAGACTGCTTTAAAAGAGCACCCGAATTAAAAAGCTCTGCGCGTGTCATGGCGTAGGCAGATCGCATGCGACAGTTGTAATCAAAAATCGTATTGTGAAAGACAACCTCGATTTGTCGAGTGCAAAGCCGAGGTGGAAAGGGGTAAAAAAAGAGAGGAAAAATCTTGACGCCTGCAGGATATTAGCTCACGTTGTGAGATAAGGCAACAAAGGCGTGCTGGAAAGCACTTGATGCCTTATAGCCTGTCAGGCACATTGAAATTCTTTCTCAATCAAGGGGATTTTCTCCTTAGATGAATGACAAAAGATCCCGACAACATGATTTGTGGAAAATTTAGAAATAAAAATGCGAAATAATCTAACCTAATTTAAGAAATGAGAAGCAGTGGCGAGATAAAACCCTAGGGATCTATAAAGAGCCCGGGGCGATCTGCGCAATGAGATGCGCATAAGCATACATCGATCAATGCAGTACTGATAAGTCTTATCTTTAAACAGTGTAATTAGACAATATTTAAGACCTCAAAATTCCACATTACCGAATTGAATAATGCAATGTCAAAACCTGAGATGTCTACATGAGATAAATCTACTATAGGTGATAAGTGCTCCGGAGATGAGGACAATAAGCAAGGGGCGGCCTGAAGTAAAGAAAAGAGAGAGAAGGCCTACGTGTCTCTGTATAGAAGCAAACTACACTTTCCAAATTTGTCTATATTTGTGTCTTTAATTATGAACTAATTAGTAAAGGAAAAGGAAGCGTCGAAGAATAATTAGTGAGGAAGAGCCACAAAATAAATTCGCACTAATGTAAATAAATGAGAAAAGTAAGAACAACCCCATCTCTTGAACTGAAAATTTAGCATTCTTCTAAGTCACGCTTAGCATTTTCAGTATTGAATAATAACAGGTTTCAGCTTTGAGTTTCTTCGTAAGTGGGTACTAAATGATACCGCATGTTTCTTCCTTTTCATTGGGGCTTTTTGATGTTTGATGTATTTAACCATTCTGTTTTCAAACTCCTTTTTAAGGAATTTTAATTGAAATTGGTTACCACGGAAGCCAGTTTGAAATTCAAAATTTAATTCAAAGTCGTGAAAAATTAACGTGAAGATCGACCCCCTTCTAGCCAGGTTAAAACCGATCGAATTTTAAGAAGATCCAGATACACTTTAGTTATTCCTAAAATCGCAGAAATTAGACCTTTGGAAGATGGAACGAAAGTATTTCAAACAAAATAGGAATATTATTCACTAGGCTATTAAGGCAGCACTTTGAGTGGCAAGTCGAAAAAAAGATGATATAATTTGCATTTAGATGGTTGTGTAATATAAACATAGAATGTATAATCAACGTGGATAAGTGTGGGGTATGCCCTATGCATATACATATATATATATATCACCTTAAATGGTCACTACAACCATAAGTAGGCATTACATAATTTTTAGTCTTAAATAACTTTCCAAGCGAGTGGGACGTGGATTGTTCAGAATCGACAACATTCAGATTTCCCGCTATCGCCTTGAGGAGAATCCAAATCACAAAAACAGAAGAACCACTGCCGTCAGTTTTAGTCTGTCTACTTCTACAAGCTTCTGGGTGGTCATAAATCTTAACGATTGCGTCTTGGATAATATCTGAAGAACTAGATCTTTTCCACCCATTTAAACCAGAAAATCGCCATGAATTTGAAAGGATTAGAGGTTCACATCAAACCGTTTCCAGATAGCGAGAAAGTTCGAAGGGCAAACAGAATTGCTGTCAACGACCTAGGTTGGAAAAACATAGCATGATGGCACTAGAGCCGTCTGATATTTCAATAAGAAATTAAATAATATATATTGAAAAAAGCGATTGTGGCTGAGGAATTCTTGAAAATGAACATGCAATTTATCTACCGCGATTGGATTTACTTTTTTGAACCCAAGATTTTGAAGCCACCAAAATTTATAACGTTTTCGTAATATTTTTGCATATTAGATTTAGTAGGATTCTTAACATTTCGTAACGAAATAAAGCATGCCAGAAAATATCATTGCAATCTTTAATCCATAGTTCTGTTTTACTACTTTCCTAGGTATTTTCAGACAGTTGGAGAAACTTAACACTCCTTTGGCGGGAAAATGGCGAATGGCCGCTTTGTGTATCTCGTTTTGCTCCATTGTTATCAACTTGGGTCTTGGTGTAATTTACTTTGGTAGGTAAAAAGAAAGGCTCCAAAGAGGGTTTTTTATGACAGAAAATGCTGTTTTGTTTGCTCTTTCAGCCCATTTGATTCACAATTGTCGACAGCTGGCCCTTATAACTTAGCTTTTTTTAGTTTGAAAAATTTTTTTTACGTTGAAACACAAAAGTAATTGAGGAAAAAGGAAGCGATGAAAGATTTATCGACTAAGAACACAATCAATGTTTTCTTCCTTGGCTAGCCTAAGTACTTTAACAGTCTGCCTCGAGATCT
Source organism: Stichodactyla helianthus (assembly GCA_015163945.2). NCBI lineage: Eukaryota > Metazoa > Cnidaria > Anthozoa > Actiniaria > Stichodactylidae > Stichodactyla > Stichodactyla helianthus. The sequence goes on from WUAP02151366.1 coordinate 4,836, forward strand.
TCAGTCATTTATATGTAAAAATAATTCCCTACAAGTAAACCAAAAGTGAGGAGCATATTGTCATTAATGTTAACCGCATCCACGGCTAGTTCACATTGCTTAAAAACAATTTACAGTGTTAAATTTGTTCGCTCGATTAAGAACAGTGTATTTAAAGGCCAAAGCTGCCTTAAATGCCACAAAAACGTCAGAACGTATTTTCCATTTCACTTTATCTATCTGTTTGATCAGACTATGCCTATAGACAGCTAAACTATCAGTCGCTGATCAGAGGAGCTTAAAGAGTTTATGAAGTACAAAGCATTTTCTGGGACCTAGTAAAGAAGAAATCAGCGAGCGCTTCCGGAACGGCCAAGTCTTATCAGCAATGCTAGAATTCTAAACCACAATCCAAGACATTATAGCGGCATTATACAGCTTTTATACATGCCAGAATAAAAATAGGTACTCAGAAATTATATCATTTAAGTGTCGGCAGTTTTTTTTTTTTTTTTTTTCTTTTCTTTTCGATTTACTGTTCTACTCGCGTGATGTTTATTTTTTCAAGGAACATTTTAGTTATAACTTTTTATCGTGTGTTTCTTTAAAGTTATAACTTCTATGCTTCTATCTAGAATATTTTAGTTCAAGTTAATCGATATGGAAATTAATATTGTATGAAATTTCATTTTATTTTAATTGCCCCCAACGGATGTGGCGCGAAGCTGGCGTGCGGTGCCAAATTATTGCTAACCTGTCAGTGTTCCAAAAAGATCTGTTTTCTTATTCTAATCATTTGTGGAAGTCTATAATAATCAATCAACTCTGGGTTGAAAATTCATTTTCCTGTGGGGCACGAAAACCGGATTATATTTTTTGATTAGTCTAAGTATTAAGAAGCTATAATGGTATAAAACGTTGTTCTTGAAGTGGTAGTTCTTTTCAAATCTTAGCCTCAAATTCAAAATGCATTCACTATAGCGGAATTATTTTAGTTTGAATTCATTAATAGTTAAACAAAATAAAGATTTTTTACCTGTGACAAACATTTATTTTACTCCTGTTGAGAATCTTCGCTGAATGGTGCAGGCATATTAATTGTTTAGGTACAGTGAAAACCCGCATAAAAGAAACTGCAAAATAAGATGACCTCCAGGCTGAAATTTGGCAAATTAAACCCAATGTACAAGAACCTATAATTCAACCTGACAAATAAACAGATTTTTGTGTTAAAACATGTTGCTGGTTTTCATGTGACGTCATAGCGGCCATGTTGGTAGAACTTTACAAAAGATTTTTAATGAATTCTCTTGTTTTATCAACCAACATGGTGGCCGTGTCTTTTGTTATCATATTCTCTAGGGAACGATTTGCAAACCACCCATTAAGTTCAAGCACGTACGCACGTACAGAGCATGCTCTAAGTGTCATTGGAAATTGATTAATAAAACTCTGTACTAGCTAAATGGTGATATCCTATCAGTTTACTGAATTACAGTCGTTCCCAAAAACATAGTCAAAATAAAGAGGTTTATACGACAATAAATGTCACGTGTCTCATTAAACTATTCGATTTTCGCGGGCGTGGAACTATGAATTAAAACCATTACATGCATGTGCAGAAAATGTCGTACTTTTATATCACATGCAAATTAAAAATTCCACACGAGGAAATTGAATACTTAATGACTTATAAACCTCTTTTCATTTGGAGACGTTTTTGGAAACTTATAGCAAATCCTAATGAAATACACCATAACCGGAACATGTATGTTTTCCTATAGAGCAGATTTCGTATGACCGTGAAAAAGTCGCGGCACGGTCAGTGCCGTAAGCGTGCCTTGCCGCGACCGTGATGTTTTCTAGAATTCTAAAGTTCTTTGCAGTGCCTTGACCGTGTCCGCGACGTGTTCGTGCCGCGACTTTTTCACAGTCATACGAAATCTGCTATAAATAACAACCTGTGGTTTCTTACAAGACACCCAATTTATAAGAACCAATTCAGCCTTACTTGAAAAGGTAGGGCCGGTTCTCTTATGCGGGCTTTTGTTGTTTAAGAAATGAAGACTTATAAAATGAATTCTTATTGCTCCACAGTTCCTTTTGGGCGTGCTATCGCCATTAACCCGGTCACCTTAAAAGCCAAATTATAATCCCCTTCAAGAAGCTGTAGTCCTCTTGTACAGCTTTTAATATATTCCTCATCAACAAACAATTTCTACAAATATATGTAAAATAAATGAGAAATTAAAGTAACAACCACTAGTATGGATTTCAATTAACGCAAAACTCCAAATTAATAACATGACCTATTAATTATTTATCACTGTTTTCTAGTTCTTTCGTACATGGCATGGAGTCCCGCAGCGTTTGGTTTCGCGGTGAGTTAAACTCTTACAATATCTACTGAAAGCTCCATTTTAGGCAGTATAACATGGAACACTCTTAATATTTCGAAGGTGTTTGCGGAAAGATCTTAATGTGCCGCAACCTATGTTCTGCGGCTTTTTTTGAAGATGTTCCAAAGCCCTTTTGCGGTAGGGTAAAAAAGGGGGCGAAGAAAAAGTGTTCAAAACACGGGCTTTTGCCATCCCTTTCTAAAGCTCGGAAAGAGCAAATGTGGTGTAGTTCGTTAGTGCGCTGCCTGCTAAGCAAGAGGTCCGTAGTTCGATCCTCAGTAGCCTCGCACACTAGCTTTAGCTTTGAATACCCTTAAAACGGAGCACCTCGGCTTCCATTGATACCATTCTTGTAGCTGAAGGAACTACCGACCTTACATAAAAGTTACTTTACCTTCTGTGAAATCACGTACCCGTCACGCTAGGGGCGGCCATATTGGTTGAAACAATACGTTCCCCTGCGTGGCATTTCACCGGGTTAGAAAGAAGTAGATAATAATAATAATAATAATAATAATAATAATAATAATAATAATAATAATAATAATAATAATAATAGCAATATTTTCTATAGCGTTAATTCCCTCAGTTAGTTCAACAACGCCGACAGAGAAAAATACATATGGAATAAACAGCTGAGCTAAAAATTAAATTAAATTTAAATAAGCAATTTGGAACCCGAAGACTTGATTAGAAATAAAGTTAGCTTTCCTTGTGAACGGCAAAACAAAACACTTATTCGCGTAGCTTCCACAGAAGGCTGAGTGCTAGACTGAATAGTCTATAAGAACAGGTTAAAGCAGACGCAGACTCAGTAACGTATTTATCACTGAGGTGTGAAAAAAGACAAGCACTGTTAATGAGCAGTACGCTATTGAGTCTGCGTACGTTGCTTACGATTACGATTACCACGCTAGTGTGAACAAGGCTTAATTGAACAGTAACTATAACACTATAACCCTTACGACCAAAATTCTAAGGGAGTCAATAAAATCTAAATGAGTATTGAAAGGGGAAAAACAGTCTTTTCTTAATGGCCGCTTTAGAAGTGGTTCGCGACGCCATTTTGTGATCGGTCTTCGCGAATAACGAGATAGAACGTTTATCAAACGAAAATACTTCCGCAAGGGAAAGTAACAGCTGGCGGGAATAAAAAGCCTTTATCTGTTCTTGCTTATCGATTATAATTCCTGATTGGCTGATTTAAAAAGACGCGAAAGTGTCGATTTACTTAAAATTAATTCTTAATGATAAAAATTTGCAAATATACTGACCTATCTATAAATCAAGTCGTAATCGGTAAGCGAAAAAGGCCATAGGAGATATGAGGTGATATCCTAGTAGTAGAGGAACCAATCAGAGCGCGCGATTGCTCATATCCAGTGGATGTGGATACAATAATTATGTATAGCCAGTTCATTAGAAAAAATAAACATGCTTCATTAAAGTACAAAGCTTTGCCAGATATTAAATATTTGATGGGCTCAAATGATGCTACTCGGGCCACAAATAAACGATATGCCGTTATTGTCCTATTAACGTTTTTGCCAACCACAATATTGCCTTCAAAAAGTTTTTCAAGCTGGTAGTCTCCAGAAGTATCACTGGCAACGAGTTAAGAATTTTCCTGGCTGCTATTTACCTGCAAACAAAAATCACTCGTGTAAACATAAATGGCGATTGGAGTGCAGATCGCCGCAAAATCGCCCTAAATTCGAACATGTTCGAAACAACGGTGATTCGTCGGCCACGTGAATGTAGAAAATCGCCGGTAGTTTACACGCGTTATTTTGCATCGCTCTAGAATCGCATCGAAAATCACATTGCTTATCTTAGGAAGAAAAAAAAAAACAGGTCTTAAGAGTGGAAGTCCTTAAGAAAGGTTAAGTAAAACAGATTTTATTTTAATGACTTCTGCAAAGAACTCGCGTGATAGGAACAAATAACGCATCTGATATAAGACCATAACATTCAATAGGCCACTTCCGAGATATGTTTCGCTTGTCAAGTACAAAAGTTTAGTATGAGGCTCCGTGCTAAATGCTCAGTGGTTCGTGACAACTGAAATGAACAAATTTAATTTAGCACGGAGCCTCGTACTGAAACCTTTGTGCGTGACAAGCAAAGCATATCTTGGAAGTGGCCTATTAGTGATACTCTTCACGTTTTAGACTCAGTTTGTAACGTTGGATGATGCCTTATCTCGTGCGTTAACCGTATGCAGATGAAGCACAATGTAAACCATGATGTCGGCAATTATCTTAATGCTTAGGTCCCGTATCTTTTTTTACAGTTAGAGGTTGTTCTTGATTGCGCATCGTCTGTGGTCGTTGCTTGGAGGTTCCTTGGTACGGCTGGCCATTTGTATTCATATGAGAAAGAAAGAAAGTAAGTACAGATTTTATTGTAAGAAAGTAAGTACTAATTTTTCTGTAGTTCAAACTACATAAAGTAGGTTCACTCTTCACAGGATTTTATAGGGGCACCACAAAGTTTTGCAAGGATCAGGAAAACAGTGACACACAATAAATAGAGGGATCGAGATCACATAAAGTTGTTAGTATGAGAAGAACCACTAAAATTAAATCTCCACTTAAATCCCTCCTCCCCTCCCCTCTGAACCAGACGCTGAGAATGCTGCAGTAATTTAAAAGATGTACGATAAAAAGTTGACATGCAAGAAATTGTTCTTTTGTAATGTATTTTCTGTTTTTTCCTATCCGTCAGTCTGGTAATTTTGTCCGCTGTCATCTTAATACGGGCTTTAATCACGCGGCGGCCATGTTGGTTGAAATAATACACTTCCCCCGCGTGAACTCGCATTCAAACACTTCAGAACGAAGTCAAATAGATGTTTGTAGGTTGTATTTAACTTCAGAGATGGTTTGTTTTATCAACCCAATTTTACAATTGGGTTGATGAAACAAACCATCTATGAACTTCAGAACGAATTCACGCGGGGAAGAACAAAAGTTTTCATTCTAGTGGGAATAAACATGGCTGTCGTGTGATTAAAGCACATTTTGAAGAAAGCTAACATATTTATTTCATTTGCAGGGCCTGTCTTGGGATAGCTGTGTGCTTTATCTTATCAGCGCTAGGCATTCTGGGAAAAGCTATTCATACATTAGTCATCGATAGAGAGCCCAAAAGGGTAATAAGATATGTGACAGTAACATTTTATATGTTTAATGTAGTTCACCGCATAGTGTAACGTAATAGTTGGGCATTGCCTTGGGAAAGTAAAAAAAGTAATAAGATATTTGACAGTAACATATTTTGTTGGGAAAATAAAGAAAGTATGAGATATTTGACAGTAACAGTAATATGTTTAATGTATTGAGATTATTATTTACATTATTATTTATTATCATCATGTTTCATCTTCCTGTTACTTTAATATCTTTTTAGTTTTTCCTATCTCTTCATCGTGTATGTAATCTATAATTCCAGCGCGCAACTTGGTAGCGCTAGTGCGTGCTCATCCATTAGATTGTTTAAATTGACGCTTGTAAATAGTTAACGTTATTTGCTCCCTGATGATGGACAGATTGGTCCGAAAGCTTGGAATTAAATGTTAAAATTAACTTGAAAGAAACGTAAGTAATAATCTCAATATGATCATGCCCACGTACAAGGAATTGAAATCTTATAGATTTATGTTTAATG
>WUAP02151377.1:0-10880 GCA_015163945.2 Stichodactyla helianthus
GGGAACTGAAGCCCTGCACGGGATGAACGGGTTTTGGACTTGGTGCCCTTTGCTTTACCTTTTCCACGTCCAGACATTTTGAAATTTTTTCTTGTATCGCTTATTCTAAGACAGAATATGATGCCGAACAGGATCTTTGAGAGTATTTATAGCAAAACCATTAGTAAGGTAGGATCGAATTCCACCAATCACAGACAAGTGTCATCAATGAAGGTCACTTAATGTCAGTATGAAGTCTAATCTTCCTTACTTCCACCAATCAGCTTTCGATAGCTGTGATCCGCATGTTAATTAATCTGTTTCGATTTTGATATAAATACGAGTCGCTTTCGAATATTCTACACCTTGATTTTATTAATCATAACTCTAAACTTCTCAATCAAAGATGCCTGCAAAACCCGCAGCTGGAAAGAAAGGCGAAAAGAAAGCCGGCAAGAAGGCCGCGCTTGGTGACAAGAAGAAGAGGAGATCCAGAAGAAAGGAATCTTACGGCATCTACATCTACAAAGTCATGAAGCAAGTCCATCCTGACACTGGTATCTCCAGCAAAGCCATGAGCATCATGAACTCCTTTGTCAACGATGTCTTCGAGCGCATCGCTGGTGAAGCTTCCCGCCTTGCTCACTACAACAAGAAATCCACCATTACATCTCGGGAAATCCAGACCGCTGTTCGTCTTCTTCTCCCTGGTGAGCTGGCCAAGCACGCTGTCAGCGAAGGAACCAAGGCTGTCACCAAGTACACCAGCAGCAAGTAAACAGTTTAACTGTTTAAAACACAAACAACGGCTCTTTTAGGAGCCACCACATGAATCGAAAGATCATGATCTTATGCTTCCTAACATAACTTCAAAAATATGCCTTGAATATACAATCTTTTTGGATGTGCGTCAAAAGCTTCCTGTTGTACTTTGTTTAACCTGCGTAGCGCGTAAGGGGTTTACATGTAAAGGTGCTAAATGATATATTCTTCCCCACTATAAATATCTAACTGCCATTCTAAAGGGGCATAATATCCAAAATGATGTGCTTGAAAATTTTGCACATCTAATTCATACCAAAGAAAGCTTCAGCATGTGTCAGTGGGAGTCCAGCAGACAGTATTCTGACCGTTTGAATTGACACTAAGGCGCCAAAATAAATTTCTATCGCGCAGGGTACGTAGTGAGCCAAGAAATACAACGAATAAAAAGTATGAACGTAGTCCCATGGTGTTTTATCATTAGCTATGGTAAAGGATCTTATTGGTAATGCTGCAACGTAGGTCCTTCGAAATGTGGTTTGAAGTTTGGGTTCATACAGGATCCCCTGTGAGAATTTTCAAAACTTTCCAAAGCCCTTTGACTCAAATTTCCAAAACCACACAAAGCACAAAAATAAACCCAAATTCATGGACCTGAAACATTCAACATATATAATACATTTACCAATGCAATACATACACCACACGTTCAGTGCTGACAGAAAAATCTTTGGCACTTTACAACGAAAACAATTCTTTGTAAGGTCTAAGCTGGACACGCTATCCATAACTTTTCCATAGCCTAGCGGGACAAAAATAAAATCAAGTTTCCCCAAAACTTTCAAGGTCCTAGAAAAATGCATTATCAATTTCCAAAACCCGTACGAACCCTGTCTATAGTATTGTTCAAATCTACTTTTTACCAACACCAAACTAAGAATAAAGCAATTGGCTTGAACGAAACTGCGAGAAACTTCATACTTCGTATATAGAGGGCTTAGTATAGAAAACTAGTGTATTTGTGATAGCAATATAGGCACAAGACTTTATTCATATTTGGTGGCTCCTAAAAGAGCCGTTGTTTTGTGTTTGAGATGAGATTCATTTAACCACCAAATCCGTACAGGGTACGTCCTTGGCGTTTCAGAGCGTAGACAACATCCATGGCAGTGACGGTCTTTCTCTTGGCGTGCTCAGTGTAGGTGACAGCATCACGGATGACATTCTCAAGAAAGACCTTGAGGACACCACGGGTCTCTTCGTAGATCAGACCAGAGATTCTCTTGACTCCACCACGACGGGCAAGACGACGGATGGCGGGCTTGGTGATACCCTGGATGTTATCCCGAAGGATCTTACGATGACGCTTAGCGCCTCCTTTTCCTAGACCTTTTCCTCCTTTACCGCGACCAGACATATTGAAGCTGCTTTCGTTATCTAAGTAATGATAAAACGTCTTATGTCTACCGGGTTTTTATAGCGTAAAATGTCGAACCAAAACGAGAACAGCTTACAGTACAATTTGGAATTGAACTTTGAACGAATAGCAGAAGTGTAACGTCATCAGCTAATGAGGCAGCATTGTGATCCATGTTTGAATGCTTAGGATCAAGGTCATTAACTTTGACACTCATTTTCTCGCCTAATATTAGAGAAATACTAAAGATTTTTCACCAACTGGTAGATTTAGCTCATAGAAAACATTAGATGATGTTAGATAAAGAAAAAGTATTAGAAACTATGGTTTTATTATGGTTTCAAAAAGTGTAAGCTTGAAGAAATACAGTTTTTGAATCACGGCGGGATCAAACGTCAACCAATCAGATTAACAGCAAGAAACTTCTACCCAATCAAATCGTAACTTTTCGTTAACCAATCAGGATAGAGCGCGGCTAGAATAAATTCGTAGGGGTACGTTATTCTCACATATCATTTCGATAATCGAAAAAGTCAAACCATGGCTCGTACAAAGCAAACTGCCCGTAAATCTACCGGAGGAAAAGCTCCCCGAAAACAACTCGCCACCAAGGCAGCACGTAAGAGTGCACCAGCAACTGGTGGAGTCAAGAAGCCTCATCGTTACAGGCCCGGTACCGTCGCTCTTCGTGAGATCCGTCGTTACCAGAAGTCAACCGAGCTGTTGATCCGCAAGCTTCCCTTCCAACGTCTTGTCCGTGAGATCGCTCAGGACTTCAAGACAGATCTCCGCTTCCAGAGCTCAGCTGTAATGGCCCTTCAGGAGGCTAGCGAGGCTTACTTGGTTGGTCTGTTTGAGGACACCAACTTGTGCGCCATTCACGCCAAGAGAGTCACCATCATGCCCAAGGACATTCAGCTTGCCCGCCGAATCCGTGGAGAGAGAGCTTAAGTGACTTGACAACACCAAACAAACAAACGGCTCTTTTAAGAGCCACCACATAATACGAAATCAAAGACCTATTTGCTAACTTCAAGATTATGAATATGATCTTAAATGGTCGGTGAATCAGCAGTTGAGAGATTATTTTAAATAGAAGCACGACAGATTTTAGTTTAAACATGTTTCGGCGATGCTCTTAGAATATGATCTTGTTTTATGCGAGAATAATATGATTTGAGGTACCAAGTGCATTAAATGAATTTTCTAATATTTTCTAAAGTTTTTAATCGTATTTCCCGCCATTCTCTCTTACCTTCCTGATCTTCCAGCTTCACTCCTAGATTAGGTAGGCTGTCATCTCTCAGCACATCGCAAGCTTTTAGTATTCTTGGAACTAGAATTCAGATGACACAATAGTTAGGCCTTTTAAATATGATAGTAACTGAGTAATTCTGGGGAGTCTGTTCACAGGCTAAGTATTTTTAAGAATAGCTAGTAAAGATCCATACACACCAAGGGTTTTGCACAACTAGTACACACGAGAGAGCACGCTACGGGAGCTTGCTGCATGGTGTGGTCATGGTCAATGATATTTAACCAGTTTAATATCAGGGAGCGTGAGCCGGGGGCAAAATTCTGCTGCCTTTTTTACATGAAATCTTTGGTACACACGAAGGAGCAAAACGACACTGGAGCCTGGTCCCGGAGCAAAACCCTTAGTGTGTATGGACCTTCAGTCACTGACGTTGTCATCCAATGAGAGACAAAGGAAGGGGAGGATACAAAAGGTTGATGCAAGCTGATAGATTTCTTTTCAGTGAAAAAAGAAATTGTTGTAGTTAGGCTTGTTAAGCACCACCACCAACAATAATAAGAGAGAGAGACAAGGGCAAGTATGCATGGGCAGAATATACTAGGAAGTGTAGCAAAGGACTGATTCACTGTCTTTACTTATGGTTTACCATCAGCAGCTGTGTTGGACTGTGAGCCATCCCACTTTCCTCTCTTCCATATATTCAAGGGTTAGCAGCTATTAACTCTCAAATATATGGAAAAATGAGGGAAAAGTCGGATGGCTCGCAGTCAACAGCTGTGTGTCTGTTTTCAGTTACACAGGGGTAGCTTCATTTTGTGTTTTGTGTAGATTATTCATTTCTCTCACATGATTATTTATATACAGTTTAAAGTTCAATTTGGAATGAATTCTACTTGTATCTTTCTCAAAGAGTTCAAACTGCATCTTTGCCAAGAGTTCAATGAGAAATAAATTTGTGGAGGTTATGCACCTGCCAATGTTAAGCTGGTGGGGGAAGGCTGGGCTTACAAAATTTTCAGTTAAATTCCTGCCCTTGGGGCTTAAGTGACAGTACAAATATAGTGAAAATTTGCCTGTTTCTTTTCAAACTTTTCCTAATTCACTAATATCCCAGCCCATGGGACAGCACATTGAGTGAAATCTCTGCCATAACTCAGGTTACCATAGGCCTGGCCTTCCCCCTGCCAGCGTAAAATGAATAGGTGCATTAATTAGTCTGAAATTGAACTTGGAACTGTGTGATTACGAATAGAATAAACTGAAGCTGTGGATAGTTTATATGTCAGTTGGCATTCATTTGTTCACAATTCTGTGTTTAACCTGCATAAATGATAGTGACTCTAGCTAAACATCGTACCTTAGGCAGTGAAGTTTTTACTAGTTTTTATTCTTCATTTTTGTTTATTAATACCTTTTTCTTCTCTAGCAATTGTTCTGATGTCTTCTCTGAAGTCAGCAAGTAGTTGGACATAGGGAAGCGCTATCTCTTCATGCTGATATTAAAATGATAAAGTAAATTATAACAGTTACAAATGCTACCATGGACAAAGTAGCACTGCATACTGTCCTATTCCATTTCTATCTTCTATTCTCTTTCAACTATTTCTACTAATGATTTAGTAACAGTGACTTACATTTCCTGTAGCTGATTGTCCTGATACAGAAAAGCCAATTTCCTGGTCCCCTTCATTTGCACCAAATATCTGGAAACACAGCAATAAATATGAATAAGAACAAGCTATGGATCCTCTTACATGTACATTAAACATCTGTTGCTCAGTGGTCCCTTCTCATTTAGAGAAGTTAAACAGAGGGCCACAAGTTTATCAAGTATTTAATTGGCACTGTCAGTTATTACCTTCTCTAAAGAAATTATTAATTCAATATTTTATTTTAATTTACCTAGATATTGAATCAAAAATGTGTTTTATTCTCCTTTCAGTCAAAAGGTGTACCTTAAGTACCAAATATCAAATGGAAAACAAATCAAAAACTAACTTATTTTCCTTCGAGTTGAATTCCTGTAATCATGCATAATTATATTAGTCTTATTTGCATGATTGTGCAATTTGACTACCACTGTCAGAGTGCTTTGAGTGGCTTAATTTTATTATCATGCAAATTTTACCAATTGTGTCCCTATTCCCAATAGAGTAGAAAAACCTAAATAAGAAGGCATTTTGGCAAAGCATTCCTGTAGTGATAGTAAAATGAAGCAATCATGAAATGTCCTGTTAAGTACCTTTTAATTTTATGAAAACTCTGCTGCTTCATGCTTGTGTGTTTGAAAATCAAATGTCAAGCAAATACACACATTGCCAGGAGAGATTTTTTTGATTTCCCCAGCTTTTTGTGGTAGCAAAACAAATTTCAATGTGCATTGGAGTCCACATAATTTTTTGCTACATTATTCTCTTACTCTAAGCATGTTGGTGAGGTATTTAGCAATCCCTTTCAGCAAATCATGGTTGGGGGATTCACTTAGCTGCTTCTTGTTACCAATGTAGATGTTGGAAAGTTTGACTAAATCTTGCATTTGACGTAGTGCTCCAGGGGTGTCAATTGAATCTGTAAGAGAACACCAAAATGAGAAAAAGCTACAAATCAATTTATATTAAAAATTACTGAAATCTAATTATCAAGGGTATAATTTTCTTATGAAAAGTGTATGGAATAGTCCCTTCCCAAGATTTAGTTGAGTTAGTCCAGTACTATAGCCAAAGCCTTGATTTCAGTATGTACCATCATGTACTATGCTTATACTAAATCTAATTCAATGGACTAATAAGATGATTAAACAATAAACAATAAGAAACAGCTACAGTGGACTAATAATGGACGATAACCAGTCATTTCGCACAAAAGACTTTTGGCACAGGTCTTTTCGCCCAAGTTTTGGACTGTTCACACAATTCTTAATAGTCATTTCACACAATAATTATAAGTGAGAAAAATCAATATATAAAGGTATACTGATTGATACTGATAAGATATGTAACTTTCAATAACTAAAGATTCATAATGGACTAATGGACTAATAAGATGATTAATAAACAATAAGAAACGGCTACATTATGGAAATCACGGCTCTTGCTATTACTGGACTCACTCAACTTCATTTTGGGAAAAGCCTATATTGTAATTGCAAATCAAGTCATTAAGAAACTTCATATATGGTTACCATAATATATATCACAATTGTAAGCAAAGGATAAAAATAATACAGTTTGTGACTTTAGAACAAAATGAAAGAAAAATAAAACTCTTACCACAAAGTGCCTGATGTATGGCATCTTTTTTTTCATGAAATCTAAAAGAAAACATTGCATTGAATAAATTACCATTGCTTGATAGTAAACATATTAGTGGATCATCATCAGCCTAAAATATAAAATAATGAATAATCCTCCAATTTCTTAGGATTTGAATATTTACTTGTGTTGGAGTTCCTTCTCAAGTTTCTTGTAATTGTGAGAAGTAGGTGACATTTCTTCTGGTTTTCTAAGAATATCCTTGACAGCAAGGAAGAAGTCCTAAAAATATCAAAGAAAATAAAAGATTAGTTTAGCAAGCCTTTGTCTATGGTCAGATTATTGCATTATGCTTTATTGTGTGATAAGTTTTTAGCCTATTGGGTTACTGTATTAAAATTTGAAATGAGAAAATGAAATGAAAAGTGGAAAAATGAAATGTTAATCTTTCTTTCTTCCATCCCTCTTTTCATCTTTCCTTAGCTATAATTCCTTACTACCTCCCACAGTTTCGTTCTTCCTCTCCCTCGTTATTTCCTTCCTTCCATCCCCTTCCATCTTCCCTACTTTTCCATCAATAATCCACGACCAAGAAAGGGCTGCGGCAACCATACTGTTTCTTTAAGCTCACTTACATTAAACAGCTTTTCTGCCTGCTCAGCTTCTCGTATGACATTCTCACTATAGTCCAGAGTAGCATTCCAAGTGTGAAGTAAGAATGCCAACCTGATTTGTCTTGAACTGTTTCTCTGGAGAGCTTCCTGAAATGTCAGCAAAAATAAATTAAACTTTTGTGATAATGATGATAATGCTGATGGTGATGGCAATGATGATGGATGACAATTGATATGATGATGTAAGATGACTGATAACAAATTATTTGATTTCAGATGATTGTAATGATGACTGATGACAATAGCTGTTGACCGATGATGATGATGACTGATGACAAACTATATGACGATGTCAGATGATGGTGTCAGATGATACTGATGACTGACAACAAATTATATGATAATTTCAGATGATGATGGTGATAACTGATGACCTATTATATGTCAGCTGATGATGATGACAATGATGTTGATGATGACTGATGATCTCAAATGATGATGATGACGGCTGATGACCAATTATATGATGTCAGGTGATGATGACCAGTTACCATGATGATGACGACTAAAGATGAATTATATAATGCAAGATAATGATGGATGATCATGTTGAGGGATGATGACACGACATCAGATGACTCACCTTAATAGTGATAAAATTCTTCAGTGACTTAGACATCTTACATCCTTCAATAGTTAGATGACCTGCATGTAAGAAATAATGTATCCACTGGTCTGTGCCATGGTATGCCTGCATTAATTAAACAACAAAATCCTTGAACATGAGGGTGGATAACTGGCTTTAGACCAGGGACAGGATGCAGGTTTATTTTTACAAAAACCTTAGAAAAAAGTAGGCTGCTACAAAATTTATGTGCTCTGAAATAGTAATATCTTCAATGTATCTACAAAATTAATGCACACGAGTGTACGTTGAGATATGGGATGCATGAAAAGGGCGAGACTGTCCACAGACAGGCATGGCAAAGTAGGTACAATGCATCATGGTCCTTGGAGGGTGGGGAGTTGAAGCACAATGTACGACGTCATGAATGAAAGTGACACAAAAGGGAGTCCCAAAGGTTATTGTGATGCTATGGATTATGGGATATCTATTGTTACGTAAATACTCTCCTTTTTTATTTTTGGCACTTAGAATAGCCAACATATAAATTATATACTGTACCTCTGATTGTGCAAGTTCATTATCATGATGAGGAAACTTCAAATCAACACCTCCTGTGTGGATATCTATTGAATCATCCAGAATTGCACTGAAAGACAAATTAGTACAGACAACTAACTTTAATACGGAATGGATAGTCAGGGATAAAAAGACAAATAAGATAACAAAGAAGCTTATATTTTTCTCTGGTGTTGACAAATCTTCTATTTTTATTGTAATTATTGCTAAGAATACTAGATATTCATCACTCAGGCTATCTTATGATATCCTCTAATTAAATGAAAAACACTTAGCACTTGAATACAATGGTGGGTTTGAGTATTCAACTCCCACATGAAGTAGTGAGAGGCAATACATATTAATAGACATGGAAAATGGTGCTTTTCAGAATTATGAAATCGGTTTAACTTTCATTCTTTCTTTCTGCACTACCTGATCCCATCCATTAATTTACCCATCAGTTCATTCATTCTTTTTACAAGTATGATGAAGTTATTGTTTACACTCGTACCTTGCCATCACAGAACACTCAACATGCCAACCTGGTCTGCCCTGAAAACAGCATGTCAGACAATCAATACTTAAGTAAATGTGGCGGCCACTTTATAATACATTCATCAAGAATTTCAGGCTAAGTCCACTGCTGGGAAAGCAGTATGTTATGTGGGACCTCTTTCTATTGCTGGTATTTCCCCCAGGATATTCCTTCCTCTCCTTTCCTAAGGCCCCAGTAAATAAGTGTTAAGTGTTTAATCTAACCTTTCCCCAAGGAGAATCCCAAGCAGGCTCTCCTGGTTTGCTAGCCTTCCACAGTGCAAAGTCCCTATCAGATCTTTTCTCACCAAGATTTTGGCTTAACTCTCCTAAAAGAAAGTTAATTTAATTTATTATTGAATTCCATCTCTTAAACTTATCAGTCAGAAATTGACACCACTGAACAATCAACAGATTGTCTGTGGCTGTATAAAACAGGCAATATGGTGTTTATGCAATTAATAGATTGTGAAAAACAAACAATTTATTACTGTTAATAATATTATATACACATAGTAATGATTCAGTGATGTACACACCCTGGGGATATCATTAGGCCATTTCCAAGTTCTTGAAAATGATGCATGAAGGCAAGGCTTCGTGCGAAATCATGCTTTGTGACGTGAAACAATTGACATTTCTTTGACTTTTTCTGTTTCTTAAAAGTTTATTTTTACGAGTAAACTGTGAACAAGTCATAGAGAAAAAAGTGACAACAGAAAAAGTCAGTCGTTTCATGCCACAAAGAATGATTTCACATGAAGCCTACTCGCCTTCATGGATCATTTTCAAGAACTTGGAAATAGCCTATTAGCTACAGGTATACATTACTAACACAGTAACAGATTTAGGGGATGGTGTTAGGGATGTACACCTCCCCTAAGGACAGGAAAGTGCCCTTCAGAATGTCCATTATGTGTCTCATTTCACTCACAAATGGTACAAATACTACACATGTACCCTTCCCTAGAAAAAATCCTTTATCTGTACATGCAAAGGCATCTGTAACAGTAGGAGCTGTTTTAAGAGCAATGCCTTCAAAATTCCTCAGGTGCATATCAACCTATACAGATATAAGACTGGGGTGTTCATATCAGCTGACCACTACACAAACTTGCTGTGCTATGCTATGCTGCATGTGCATAACCAGCATGGTTGGATGTCATAAATCTCAGGGGCATAGCCAGGATTTTGCCTTGGGAGGGTGGGGCAAAACCCATTTTCAGAACATTCATGGTAAGTCTCGTGAACTTATTCTGTACTCTGAGGTGTTTAGGTTTCTACAGTGTGACGATGACTTCCTTTGATACAACTGGTGAGGCTAAAGGATGCATTCAGGGCCTTTTGCACTAACCTATTTGCTATAAAATGAGCTATGCCCATGGACCTTTCCCAAATTCATTCATAAGAATGACCTTTAAATAATTTCAATTCTTTTTGTCATTATTCTGCTTATTTTTAATTCATTTTGGAATCACTAACCCTCTCCTTCTGCTAAAGCCTGGAGATCACCAACAGCCTCTGGAACAAGGCGAGCATAACTGTGCTTCTCACTGGAACCAAACTTTATAGTATCAAAGTACACAGAACCATTGGATTCATACCTAGTAGAATCAGCATGCAACATAAAATTAAATTTATTTCACAGAGCAGTATGCACTAACACTGAAATGGCTTCCCATTGTTTTGGTGAAAATCTTCCAATTATTATGGCCCTACAGTAATGCATGTACCAATGCTAAGCACAAGAGGTGAGGGGGGGGGGTGCGCGGGGCATATGTGAGGCATTTGATTGCTATTGGAGTTAAGAACGTATCGCCTCTTCAAAATCAATTATTCATTAGAGGGATACTTGACTAAAGTAAAACAATTTAAACAT
>WUAP02151399.1:0-10879 GCA_015163945.2 Stichodactyla helianthus
TATTAAATTACTTCACACACAGTATACCAGACTGATATCATTGTTTGGTGAACAACTAAAGCCATCTTTAAAAAATATATATATAAATTACGTTCACAAATTATTAAGAGTAAAGATAATAGATACTCAAAATAGAAAACTTAATCTTACTAGCTGATTAACTTATCATATCATATAATATAATATAATATAATATATAATATAATATAATATAATTAACCATATAATGATAACTGAGCCAAAAATATATCAATCTTAGGTTTCCTCACAGGAATATCTTGACAATAATTAAGGACCATTCATTTTATATCAGGGGGGGCAGCCCAAAAATTGGTCTGGGGGGAAGGGGTTCAGCCCAAAATTTCGATCACATTGGGGATTCATGTCAAAGAAAATATGTAGTGGGGAGTCAGTTAAAAACTACATAAATGGAGAGAAGTTCATGAAAATATTCATAGACAGTAACCCCCTCTTTTTGATTACTTATTCATTTTAATTGGCCTAGATAATATCTGACAATTATTTACCTCATTATCTTTGTCATCAACAGCATTCTGCAGCTCTTCTTGTAATTTGTTAGCAATGGCACTTGATTTCTTCTCTCTTTCCATAACAGTCTTCAAGTACAAACTCCTGTCTTTAACCTCACTCGGGGTCGTCAAAAGTCTCTCAAACAAAATAGCTCTGAGAGTCAAGAGTTCGTCTATCATCGAGTTAGCTTCAACGGAGCGCTGACTTCTTTCTTTCTTTAAAGCTGTGATAGCTGTAGGGTTGGAAGAGAACAAACGAACGACTGTCCTTATTGAGTGCTGAACACGAACACCAAGAAGTTGAAGCCTTTCTGCATCCACTTCGCCACTGTCACTACCTTTTAGAGACTCTACAGAACTGTGACAGCTTGTTTTAGCAGCATCTGTTGGAGGATTGACGTCCTCTTTTGGAGTCAATTCATCCAAAGCAACAGAAGAGAGACTCGATTTTCGCGAGGAACCAGGAGTGTGTATTTGTATCTGTTGAGGTGTTGAAGAACGACTTCTTTTCTGCTTTAATTCGTACTGTGACAGACATTTTCTGTACGTGTTCTGTAATCTATCGTGTTCTTGTAATACTAAGCACAAGTCTGTTCCTAAAATAACAGAGAAGCGGTCGAGATTTTCAGTGATATACGGCAGCAAAGTGACCACCTCGATTCTTCGAATAGTTTCGTCAACAACAGCTACAACTCGCTGTGCTTCGACTGAAGTGAGCTTTTTCTTAACAGGATCAAGGACTTTGAGGGGGTCATTTCCTTCTTTAGGCTTTGTTTTAGGCTTCTCTTTAACTTTTAAGTTGAGGTGTTCAAAACTCGAGGCTACAGAAGCGGTTGTTTCTGCCCTTGCAGAATGTGCGACCGCCGTCGCCATCTTTCTTGTTCACTTTATGATGTCCTTTGGTTGGTATGGCAACGTGTACTATACAACACAGCCAAACCAACTAATAAATCCAACTAGACTTTTATACGCGGTTCTCTGTCTTTATTTCATTTAAAAACTTAAATATAAACTATATAACAGCCAGGTGAAGTATTCTTATGATTAGGTATCAGTTTTTTTATCTAATTGTTCTGTCATTTTGGACTGGTCTAGGAATCTCTTGAATGATTCATATTCTCTCATCTCTTCCTCATCTTCATCTTCATCATTTTTCACATCATCATCATCATCATCACTATCTAGATCAATTCCAAATGGTAGTCCTGTAGGCATTGGCTGTGATGATAGGAGAGATGAATTACCCTTCAGAGGCACTGATTTTCCTTCACCTAGATCTTTCTGAAGTTTTTCTAGTTGTTCTTGCTTCTCCTTTTCTGCTTGTGTCACTTTTTCTACTTTTAATCTTTCATATTCTAGTATAAATAAGAAATAATTCATATTATAAAATAATATAATATTTAGTTTCAGAAAATATCCACACTTCTCTCAAAAATGGGACACTTCCTCTTACAACCAAAAAATTTTACAAAGAGAGCAGAAAAAAACTCTTGGAACACTTCCCCAAAAAAATAACAGAGAGCAGACAAAAACATCTTTTAAAGCCCATCAAATTTTACCTGGTTTATACTCTCTTTCATATTCATCAACAGCTTTCCCTACAGCATCAAGAAACTCCTCCATTCCAGCACCTGTCATGGATGACACTCCAACTGTTCTTAGATTCTGATAGAATTCATCAAGGACCAGACTCATAGATCTTGTCAAACTTGACATGTAAGTGGTATCCTGAGCTAGTGCTTCTTGAAAGACTTCAAAATCTTGCATCCATTCTATGGCAAAACTGTGATCAACAATGTCAGTCTATAAATAAAAAGAAATGAAAGAAACTATAAGAATTCTTGTATCTATTTTGTGTCAATGCCATACATGTCTATAACTTATTGCAAAAATGTTGTCACCTAAAAATGACAATTAAACTTTTAATCAGTAAATTTACCTTTTAGGAATTAATTATCACTGTCTTCAGACTCAGGTAACAGTGGAATTATATATCAGATGCTATTAAGAAATACAAGGCAGCTTGAATTCTTTTTAGTGTGTTTTAGTACATTGCTGTTGATGTTCACATTGATGGAGCTTGCTGGACTGCAGTGATAATTTCCTAATTGGCAAATTTCCTTAACTTACTAAAGTTTAATTCTTTTATTTGATGTGACAACATTTTTGCAATTAGGTGTACATGAAAAATAAATTTGCTTTTTACCTTATTCATAACTACAATAAAAGGAAGTTTAGACTTGTACAAGATGCTACAAGCATAGAGCATGTTTGACATGAATGTCACAGGGTTAGTGCTTCTTACAGTGTCTATTATATACACAACTATTGTAGGGAATGATGATGCCAGTGCTTCAGTGATAATGGACCCTGATGCTGACCAGGTAAAAACTTCTATCTGTCCAGGAGTATCAAAAACTGCATACCTGGAAAAAGTAAATGATGCATTCAATACTGTGAGAGGGGGCATTGAGGGATCCTTAAAACTGCAAAACCACAAAGAAAAATTGACAAAAACTGAAATACCATAGCTAAAAACTCTGAAATACCAAAACCATGCCTAGACTCATCTGAAAATAATGCTTTTCCTTTCCATTTTGTGTGTTTTTTGGCAACCAACCATAATACCATAATACCATAATACCATATTTATTCTTGAATTTTACTGCATACCAAAGCGTGGAAGGACAGAAAACTACCTACTGCAACAGTCCAAGAAACTGTTATACCACAGTAAAACAATGAAATCACTGAAATACTGAGCAAAAAAATGGCCCAAAACTGCATCACTGCAAGTCCCAATGCCCCCCTGTAAGTCCAGATCACTTGTTATGCTAAGTAATTGGTGTTTATTTAGAGAGAAGGGCTGGTGGAAATCAAGGTTGTGCATGCACAAATTTCCCTGCCCTTTCCCTTGCACCCTGTTTCCACTTTTGACCTTATTTTATTTACATACATATAATTTTTCCCTATTTTTCCCTGCACGATAATTAGTAGTCTCAGTGTTTACACTGGTATTCTTCCCTGTAAATAATGAATTATAACTGCTCATTTCTACTCCATTCACCCAAAATGGTGGTTAAACTGGATGGGACATTAGTACAAGCATCAAAACTTACTGATTTTCTTGGCCCTTTTTCTCCAGGAAACTCATCACCTGGTCAAATCTTGTAGCAAATAGGTTCAGCGAAGTAATAATACCTCCATTAGGGCCAAGTTTAAACTGCTTCATCACTTCTTTATATTTTACAGTGTCTCTAATATCAATATTTGCAGGGTAAGGCACTTCATGGACAGCAGGATCCAGGTTGACTACATATGGTGGTGTTTTCCTGGTGTGAAGGTGTGCTGTCAGTCTCTATGGTGAAAAATATGAAGAAATTTCATCCCTAATTTTTCTTAAATGCAAAGTATAACTATCTCTATGGGTCAGCTCTCCTACCCTCACTCACCTATCCTACCCCCCCTCCCCCCAAGGAAAGGAATGAAGTTCACGAAGTCTGTGTCAATGGGAAAAAATAGCAAATAAAACAAATATATCATTAATAAAATAGATTTAGACTAAGTTTTTTAAGCTAGGGACGTTTTCCTAAATCATATCTTCTACGAATGACAGTTCATCACACATGTGAACACTGAAGCCAAATATTTAAATCCAGGCAATCCAAAGCTCGGTTAAACCTATGAAAGAAAAGAATAAAATCTTACCTGCACAAACGCAGTTTTTCCAGAGCCTGCCATACCAAGTACGATAATACAAGCAGGCTTTTTAGGAGAACAACTTTCATCTGTTCCTCCACTTGCGGCCGCCATATTGAAAAATACCCACAATCCTACTGGATCTTAGTTCCAAATATGATAGCAGACTGGGAACTAGTTAGAAAAATTGACCCCCAAAAATTGAGGTACACTATTCTATAGCTAATGTACTGATGGGGTCAACAGTCAGAATTCCTTAAAATGAGATCGATTGTCTCAGTTATTCGGCTAATTAATCAAGGATTTGATCGCTGTAAAAATAATCACTCCTGCATTCGAAATATTTACAGGAATTTTAGCTGTTCTTCCAGTGGGTCGAGTTGTCCCAGATACAGCTCGAAGTCTCCTAATGTTTGTATCGTAGGAGCAGGCCCTGCTGGGTTTTATACTGCACAACAGATTCTCAAGGTTAGTATTAATTAACATGACATCGTGCTATATTGCATAGTGGATAGGAATATAACGGACACACGTAACCCAATCTATCCAATTTCTTGTGTGTTACTGAGCAATAAAACAGCCAAAGACAAATGATTTCTTTCAATTTTATTCTACTGAAATTTAAAGATTCCATTTTGAGGCATTCTATGCAGGTTTTAATTTTTTTTTGAAATTTTTGGCTACCTCTAGAGTCCCATAAAATTTAAGGGTGAAATGTGGCTTGGAAAACTCTCAGTGCAGTAAAATTTTCATATAACTGTGATAATCACACACCATTGATGCTGTGGTGTAGATGTTATGCCACTATATCTGAGCAGTTTCACTGAATGAGACATGATTGGCTCTTTGATACCATCAATTCTCTGTCATGTCATCGCCATTGAGTGCTTTAATGTGTTTAGTCATATGAAATCTGCCTTATTGTTTTTCAGTCTCATGATTCAGTACATGTAGATATAATTGAGCGTCTACCAATCCCATTTGGTCTTGCAAGGTTTGGCATTGCACCTGATCACCCAGAGACAAAGGTACCATATTTTCCACTTAATAGTCCATTTTTATAGTTCCTGCTGACATGTTGGAAAGGTAACCGTGCATACATGAGAGCAAGGCTGCAGTTGAGTCATCAGATATTTATATAGAAAAGAAAAGAAAAAATTTCCTTACCTGTAAAGTTGAGGGTAAGACTTTTCTTAAAGGTATTGAAAATATTTTTATGTTCCAATTTTCTGTCTTCTCAGTATAAATATCCGATGACTCAATGGCAGCCTCACTCTCAAGTATACATGGTTACCTTTCCAGCATGTTGGCGGGAATCATCATTAGAAAATGCTAAGACTTAAGTTACATTTACCTTCATTTCAGAATTGTATCAACCAGTTCACTACAACTGCTTTGTCTGAGAGATGCTCATTTTATGGTAACATTGATGTTGGGAAAGATGTCAAAGTCAGTGAGCTGCAGCAAGCTTATGATTCTGTTATCCTGGTATTGATTTGATTTCAATTGTATGATAGCTCATGTTTTTTTACATTCGTAAGATCTAACCTGCAAAAAAATAGAGAATTAGACTCCTTTATAATAGAAATATATTCAGTTTGTCTTAAGCTTAACAGGGAACTCAGAAAAATTCTCAGTCCACCTGGTAGGAATCGAACCCATGACCTTCCAGACACCAGTCGGATTATCACTGAGCTACAGAGACTCATATGGTATTGGTCACTTTACTTGGTTCCTATATGGCATTCAGCCTGCATACTACTAAACCCATTTGTTGGTATTATTTCTCAGTGTTATGGAGCAGAAGATGACAAGAGACTGGGAATTCCAGGAGAGGTATAGCAAATCTATATTTCTGTGCATAATAACTGTTCAAAGTTTCTGAATAATGACCCAATGGTTCAAACATTTGACCTTCATTCCAGGATTTGCATGGAGTTTATGCAGCTAGATCATTTGTTGGCTGGTACAATGGCCTACCAGAAAACATTGACGTAAGTACCAAAAAATAATCATACATATGAAAAAGGACTGTCTACTCAAAACTATAATCTTGATCATTCAATTTTGGTTCAAGTTGTCTCCAGATCTGAGTTCAGAAACAGCAGTTATTCTAGGACAAGGAAATGTGGCTCTTGATGTTGCAAGGATTCTTCTGTCACCCATCAGTTTTCTTGAGGTAAGGATTGAAGGCCCTAACCTCTGTTATTGGACTTCCTGTGTAAGGACCACAGGAAGACCAACATGAATGTATAAATTATTTCTTGAAATTGAAAAACAAAGCTCACTCATTACCTATTGATATTTAACTAATTTAACATTACAGAAAACAGATATCTGTGAACATGCTATTGAAGTCTTGAAGTTAAGCAAAGTGAGAACTGTATACCTTGTTGGAAGAAGAGGACCTCTACAGGTACTGGACAGCAGTTATAAAATGTCATCATTGCCATCCTTTATTATTCCATCCCATTACATGACATCACATCCTGTTCTGTCCCATCCTGTCTCATCCCATTACATGACATCACATCCTGTTCTGTCCCATCCTGTCCTATCTCATCTGATTACATCTCATCCTTTCCTTCATGCCATCCCATCTTATCTCATCTCATCCCATTACATCCTGTTCCTTTCATCCCTTTACATCCTATCACATCCTGTCCCATCCCATTCCTTTACATCCCATCCCATCTGATCTCATGTCACTTAACATCATCATGTTTATTACAACTTTCAACTTAATTCTTTCTAAGACAAGAATTCGTATTTTTTAAGGTTGCTTTCACCATCAAAGAACTGCGCGAGTTGACTAAAGTAGCAGGAACCAGAGCAGTCTTCCCTCCTGAAGATTTGAAACCATTAAAAGAAATGTTACCAAGTATGTTATCACTAATAAATCTCCACCAATAGCAACCCAATCTCAGGGTGGAAACAGAATCTGTGCCTCGACCCTCGAGAATTATGCATGCTGCAGTTCCACAAAGATAGTGTGACAACCTTTCGAACACCTAGTGTTCAGGGACTGTGGAGAGAGTAGGCTATAGTCACCCCACTTTTGTCCTAATCTATTGATTATAACACTTTCAAAGGTGCTCCACAATCCCTGTCAACTTAGCTATCCCCCCTTCCCACACACACACACACACTTTCAAAAGTGCTCCACGGTTACTGCCGTTGCTAAGCCATTTCGGTTGTCAAGACTGTGTAACATGTTCTAAAGGTTTTAAAATGAATACATTTAAATTTTTGTTTCAGAGATTCCGAGGTCGCGCAAACGACTTACAGAATTAATGTATAAAATTGCATTGTAAGTAGAATGACTACAAACCTCTACGTTACTCCTGATTATTAGGAACCGTTCGTTTTTATCAGAAGGGGGGTTATGCACTTGATAAATTCATCTATGTAACTCTTAAGACTCGAACACACGATGCGACATTGCCTGCAACGGGGAAATTGCACCGTGTGTCCACCCATGCAAATATTGCGCGCGACGACGTTGAAGTAGAAACGAGTTCTACTTCTGCAACGTCGCTGGCAACGTCGCGCGCAACAGTTGCACGGCTGGACACACGGTACAATTTCCCCGTTGCAGGCAATGTCGCATCGTGTGTTCGAGCCTTAAGAGTTACATAGATGAATTTATTAAGTGCATAACTCCCCTCCCTGATAAAAACGTGTGTCCGAACTTTCTCTCTTACTTCATTTCTTTTCTGTTCAAGAGAAGACCACACCCCCGAAGAGGCCCAGCGGCGTCTCCAAGCAACAACTGAATGGAAAGTAAAGTTTCTACGAAGTCCTGTAGAAATTCTATCGACGGACGACGGATCACGTGTTAGTGGGATGAAATTAGAAATTAACCAGCTAGTAGAGGTAAGTTGCACCGACTCCTGTTCTGCGATGACCTGGGGCCTAACTAAAACATCACGTGATCGTTTTAGACAGTACTGTATGATAGGTGTTTGTATTCTAATCTTTTACATTTCAATCACTCTATCTTAACCTAGACTCCTGAGGGTATGATTCGTGCCAAAGGAACCGGGCAAACAGAAGACCTATCTTGTGGACTGGTAACGACTATTCACATCTTTTATTAGAATATTGTGTAGTGTAACATTGCTTAATAAATTGTGTTACGATGGGATCCTATTAAAATAATATTTACATTGCCTTTTCATTACCTAGGTCTTTCGTAGTATTGGATATAAGAGCGTTCCCATCGATGACACCGTCCCCTTTGATCATAAAAATGGTGTAATACCTAATGTAGACGGTAGAGTCCTTGATAAACCCGGTAAGACAAAACTGTTTCGGCGTCTTACGTTTTCTTTTATCTTCTTATTATATAATCATTGATGAAAAACCTATTTTTCTTCATTGCGAAAAACTGATATTTTCACATTTGAAAATAACCTGTTATTTTCACATGCGCAAATAACACCACCATGGTTTGTACCTTTTACAATAAGGTTTGTTAATTGATAATTATATAATAAACAGAATATTACATAGGCGCTTGGAGATACGGATTTTATCTTCTCGGGTTGAAAATCTCTCACTTGTTCACTGCGCTCACTCCTGAGAGATCTTTTCAACTCTCGAAGATAAAATCTGTATCTCCGCGCGCCCATGTAATATCCTCGTTTTCTCATCTTGGCCGACCCTGGAATCGACTTAAGCCACAGTTGTGTACTGAAGCTCAGTTATGTGCTGAAGCCCTTGTTTCATCTTCATTTTTCCAGGTCTATACTGCAGTGGGTGGGTACGGCATGGTCCTGTCGGTGTTATTGCAACTACCATGAACGATGCATTCGCCACAGGAAAGCTAGTAGTGGAAGATCTAAACACAGGTAGAGTATGTAGTGGGGGAGGGGGGTCATTCAATTTGTATGGGTTTGTTTAGGGGCCATCTCGAACCCCCCACCCCCCACTTAATCAATAATAACCAACTATTGGATGAGGTTGAGCATGATATTGTAAATTATCAAGACCGAGGTCTGTGTTATCTACTAAGCAATTATTGGATCAGGTTGAGCATGATATCGTAAATTATCAAGACCAAGGTCAGTGTTATCTCGAGGCAGTAGGCTGAGGTGAATAACACAGACTCGAGGACTTCGTAATTTACAATGTCATGCGAAAACCAAATTCAAATATTGTTTTATTTCACATCGGAAAATTCGTTATTTTTTAAGCTTACGAATCTATTTTTTAAGCGCGCGTCCAACACTTGGACTTTGAACTCGACGTGATAAATCTCAGATTTTTTTGCAGATATCACTAATTTGCTGTAGGCTCTAGGCCAGTCATCATAGAGATAGGGAGTAAAATATATAATAATCAATATTATCTGTAGGGATATCAAGTGCTGGTGCATCCGAACGCGGACTGAAAGCGATCCAGGGATTATTGCAAACCAAAGGTTAGTATGAATATTTTTCGAACTTTTTTTTTTTTTTTTTCAATCATCTGAAAGCTACCCCAACTCGTCTGAATGGGCTCTTTTTATGGGCACGTGAACATCACTTTGATTTACATTATTTTCTTTCTGTTTTTCTAGGAAATGAAATTGTGCGTTTCGACGAATGGGAAAAGATCGATAGGATAGAACAAGAACGAGGAAAGAAGAACGGAAAACCAAGAGAAAAAATAACATCAACAAAAGAAATGTTGCAGGCTGCTAAAACAAAAAAAGGAACAAAAATTTGTTGACGTGACGTATGTTTTTTATGAGATTAATAAAGACCAATTATTATTATTTATTATTATTGTGACTACAGCAGTGGAGGTGCGGTCATGAAAACTGTTTTGATAATTAATTGGGTTCTAAATGGAAACAGAATGCACTTAGTTTCCTGTTGTGATGTGAAGATTTATAAAGAACATTAAAGAAGAATACAGAACACTGAAAAATGTCACTTGACCTCTTCGTTTGTGCAGCAAGCGTTTTAAGGTTAAATTGGAAAACGAACAAGAAGACAGTTCATCAAAAAGCACTTGAAGCTGAGAGACAGTTTAAAAAGGTCAATTATTTCTTTTATCAACTTCAATAGTTTATAATCAGTATACGTGGTTCGGCGAACTTTTTTTAAAACTACAAATATTTCTTGGAATTAAACACATGAAGCGGAAAGGAGAGAAAATGTCTGCAAATTTTCTCAAAATTAATTATGTTATTATTTCTTCCATAAATGCAGAAAAGCGAGAAAAAGGAAAATAATACTAAAAGAAAATGAGCAATCCTTTTTAGTCTTTTCTTTCTTGTAATTTTTCCTTTTCTTTCTTTCGTTCCTTCTTTCTTTTTTTCTTTCTTTTGAGTTACAAAGGCAAATGTAAAACCTTTTTGCATGCCGGCTTCGTCGTTCGTCCACCGAAAAAAGAGCGTCGTTGATATTGAACACAAACAGAAAATAAAAGATGAACGTTTAATTAGGTACCATTCATTAGTTTATGCCAGGGGGGGAGGGCTGGGGGTGACAATCCAAACAAAACCAAAGACATCATGACCCCCCTTGTGCATTAAAGACAGACAGCTAAAGCCTGGTCCTCACTAGCGACATAAGCATAAGCTAAGCAACATACGCAGACTCAGTAGTGTACTGCTCATTAGCAGTGCTTGTCTTTTCTCACACCTCGGTGATCAATGC
>WUAP02151410.1:0-10876 GCA_015163945.2 Stichodactyla helianthus
CCTTGCCGCGCCTTGACCGTGTCCGCGCCGTGTTCGTGCCGCGACTTTTTCACAGTCATACGAAATCTGCTCTATCAGTGAATAAAAGCACTGAATTCGATTCTTGACGACATAACTGGTCAAAACTCAAAAACCTCAGAGTTCGGTATGGCTCTTTCATACCTCTTACTCAACCAGTTTTACAGCTTCACAGTGGAAGTGCATTTCATACTTGCTGTCATAAACGTAGCGGGATAAAGAACGAAAGATGATGAAAACGTCCGGCTCCTACAGCGAGGGAAGTTCTATATCTCCTTATTTTGCAAAGACAGGCAAGTAGCTAAAGGCCGGGAGGGACCCCGCCATGGGGTAGACAGAGCAGAAAAACGGCCGTTTTTGGCCTTTCCTTAAAAGGACATCTATCTGTTTTTAAGCTCAATATTTTGTAAACACGCTCAAATAACAAAATATCAAATGTGACCAAAATTCAGTGAATACGATTTTGAGATATAACGCCTTGTACTTTGAGAGAGGTGATATTTTGATCAGGATAAAAACTGACATTTTCGTCAATATCTCCAAGTAGCTTTACTCTAGTTCGACAAGATTTTGTCACAAATTAGGAGCAACAGTGAGGCAAATGAAATGATTATAGTTTTGGCGTATCACTCACAGTTAGATTTAAAAAATCGTGAAAGTAGCGGCCTTTCTGTTAATGGGGTTTCGTTTGAGTTGCCGGATTCACAGCTTCTATATTGTTGAGTTAATTTAACAATTTTTGACACGTTTTCAGGTTGAAGCATTTCTGGCAGTGACGAAAACTTTGGAAGCGGAGCGAGGTAGGTTACCTTGACAGAGTGTCATAAATTTTTATCCCTATGAACTTAGCTAATAAGTAAGGAATAAGTTGGTTATCTATCAAGGGTTGCCTGGTCCCTTGCTAAACATCACAGCACTACTACCTGATACCTGTAGTCACAGTAATACCGCAGCAGCAAGTCCAAACGGTTTGCAAAAGGAAAATATGTAAGTTACTACAAAGAAACCAGTTCTACTAACAAACTAGTAGCGAAACAACTCCAGTTACGATCTGTTTCAATGCCAGTGAAACAGATGATCCTTTCTGGCCAATCAGATTGCTAGTTTGAAAACAGTCGAAGGTCAGCCATGAGCACTACTGCTGACCTATATATACCGCTGTGCAAGCATAGTGGATAGAAATCAATTATTGTACTACGTTTCTTTTTATTGATACTTCAACAGCAGAGTCTATTGGACTACTGCAGGATGCAACAGTGATCTATAGAGTCTAGTCCATGGTCTATCGATCTGATGATCTTTAGGACCACTAGCATTTGTTTGGTGGTTTGTTTTTATTTTTTATTTATTTATTTTTGGTTTTCTAATTAAATTTATTCCATTTTTCCAAAAACTTGCAATTGTTGTGCTTGACAACCAAGTCCAGTTGAAGAACAAATAAAAATAAACAAAAAATGATAATATCAAATAGATGTTTAAATACCTCGTGACCCAAACACGGCATTGAAACACCGAGGGCCGAGTTGACATTAAAAGCGATGCGAGAGTAAAACAAGGTGTAAAACGGATTACGTCAACTAAATATACTTCCAAATAACGACTGGGACTTTGTGGGAAAATAAAGGAAAAAAAAAGGAACATTAATAAACACAACATGAAAACGCTTACAGTTGTCCGGGAGTAAGAAATCAACGTTATTATCAAACGAAGTTTGACTTACTTCTATCTTTGTTGTGGTGTTAACAATCCAAAAGTCAGTGTTGGATACTAGCGTTAATAATGACTTTAAATGGTGTAACCTGTATTTAAATTTGTCGATTCCTATTCTGGGTAAGCACTTATTACTGCTGTAAAAAACACAATTTGTGAAACATCGGTTACGTTATCGAGTTTATCTGGTCCGAGATTAAACGGGAATTTACTTCCATTCAAAATAAGATACTCGAAAGATTGACGTAACCGCGTCCCTGCCTAGTGTCACGCTTCAGTCATTCTTGCCTTTCGTTATGTTTTCATTGCTTTCAGCGAGGGAAAATTCAACTTGTTCTAGAACGATCTAGAACCCAGCGTGTTTGACGAAACTCCCCGCTATTTTTCTTTAACGAAAATAAAAAATCACGAACATACTACTATTTTTGCGATATTTAAATCTGAAAAGACATAACGCAATTTGAAATTTTGGGGGTTGTTTTCATGTCTGGAAATTACGTCGAGTATTCGATATTCTACAATTTAGCTGACTCTTAATAAGTGCAGGATAAGCAACACTATTGACTTGTATCTCAACATGTTCTTAGAGTTTTGCTTTTTCAAGATATTTTATTAACATTTCCCGTTTTCGCTACAGCTTCCACCATTTGTAAAAGTCCCTCTTTTTCGGTTGGTTGTTTCTAGATTTTAATCAAACATCAAAAGAAATCCGCTCTAAAATAACCTTGATTTTTGTTTTACAAAACCTGGCATGGTCCTTGAACTCTTCGTAAGTCAAAATACAAGTGTCAGCTAGCGCTTTAGTTTGAAAGCGTGAACGTAATCTAGCCATTATTGACTGCATTAGTCATCGCTCGAATTTAGGGTTATACAATTGAGAACTTCAGAAAAGGGCTAAACCTCCGAATTCTTGATCTTTAAACTGGTAAATAATAGAGCGTTTCCGCAAGGACGCCGATCATTATCATGGTGGAATAAACATGTTTAGCAAGAAAACGTTGTTTTATGAGAGACTGGAAAACAAGTTCGAAGTTTGTATATTGAACGTAAAGAACACCGAGGACGTCAAGACGAGACGTGCAGAATGACTCGGTCACGTGACTTGAACGTCGTCATAAACCGTGCGGAATCCACTGAGTGCGTAACAAAGCTGATAGATATATAGATAGCTAGTCTTTTGATGTAAATCCTAGGAGATATTTTAAGAATATATATTCTCAATGTTCTATTCACAGAAATCCCTCACTTTAAGTAGGAAACCAAGGCAATTAAATGTTAAATTTTTAAAGTAGAGTTGTTCATGTTGACTACCTGAATACTCTTAACTCAACGACACACAAGACATTAAAACAAGAGTAAGTTGCGAATTTAAAATCTGACTAAAAGCGGTAAGAGCCCGACATATACTAGCGTTCAATATGGCACAGTTTGTGAAACATACCTTAGTCAATAATGACGCCAACGCCCCCCGCGTTCCGCGTTATCGTCCTGGACAGAAACAAGAAATGAGAAAGAGAAAGAGAAAGCATGTAGAGTCCAACTAGTTATGCATGCAGTAATGCAATAAGCAATGGTAGGGCGTGTCTTTCTATTTCAACTCGAAACAAAAGATTGCATTCAATAGGAAAGTCCCCGTACTTTGACCGCGGATGCTGTACTCGAAAGCTAAGCTGTCAGCGTCTTTTCCTTAACAACAATAAACAAGCTGATGTTTTCACATCCAACACGTCTTCTTCACAAGGTTTCAAGGGTTTTTTCCCACGTCGTGCTGGTCGTTGGACTCAGTTTTCTTGAATTCAAAGTTGAATGTTCATTAAGTGGACTGAGGCAAACTCGGTTCAGTGGATTCATCGCTGTAGCCTGTTCTTGCATGGAAAGGGTTTTATCTCTCTGAGCTTTCAGTTGGTCTACGTGAACGGATACATACAGGAAAAGGAAGGAAAAGATAGGCAAAGAATGAGGGTGGGTGGGTGGGTGGATGGGGATCTATTGTAACATCTCGATCAACCCTAATCATACTATTGTATTCAAAGTGTATTCTTATGAACGCTTTTAATCAAACCTCCTCAAACGTGGTAGTGTGGAGGCTTTTGTGCTACACCAAGAGGAGTAGGGTTAGAAGTAGGGTTACGGCCGGTAGGATCGGTAGATATTGTATCTTGCCAGAAAGAGAAGGATCAAAGAAATTGATGCCATAATGGTATTGTTTTAGGGAATCAAGAGAGAGATCGTGTAAGTGGGAACATACCGAGTGATCGGACTGCGTGCAATGATTTCGGGTTCTTCTCATTCAAGACGGAAATGATTTCACACTATACAAAGTTTCCCACTCACAAGAAATCTGCAGTAGTTAAACATATCATTCATCTGTGCATGTCAACAAGAAGCAGGTCCCGTTAACCGATCAAATTTGAATCCTTGTTTGCGAATCACGTGTCAAGTCATTAAAAACACGTGACATATGAACTGTGGTACGTGCCGCAACGTCTTGTCTGTTCAACCTGCGAAAACCTGCAAACTGAAGGCTAACCTATGGATATTGATGGCTATACATGCTATGGCTTAGAGTACAAAAATGATCGGTAAGCGAACATGGAATACTTTGGAAGATCTTCAGCGAAAGTGCAAACATTGATAGCAATAGCAGACTAGAACGATACACTTGGATCAGTAATCTAGTTTTGGAAAGAAACACGGCCAAGAAATAGACAACGTGGTTAGGGGAAAACAAGCAAGGGTTAAATCGTAGATTCTCGGAAATCTGAAGGCGATTAATATAGGACGCTGTGAATACAGGTGACCGAATTCCAAGGGCCAGTACAACCACTAGTTCGAAGTGAGAAATACAACACGGCGGCATTGGTGGACGGACCTTTAACAACTGTTTTTTAATGCGTTTACGAAACAGTACCTAGCGACTTTCGTTTTGAATACAGGGAAACCAACAAATATTATCAACAAACCTAAAAATATTGGAAATTTCTTTTAAATTGCCTGTATTTTATACCATTTTGAATTGTGTTTAAGGTAAAAAGGCTGAAGAAACGTCGAGATGAATGTTTACGTAATGGCCGATGCGAAACCCGCCAAAAAGACAGTCTGAACTGAGATGATTGAAGAACGCAGGGGAAATCTTCCCGCCCTGTACTAACCAGCACACAAAAAATGTTATGAAATTATCTACTAAATTAACTTTGTACTTCTTGGTTGTTCTTCTTCTATCGGACTTACAAATGATTGTTAAGGAATATATTAAGAAATTAGAATCGCGAGGCATGATGCATGAGCTAGCTAGACGAGGTAAACGCCAGTAAACCCAAATGAGCTGAGCAGACTTGAAGGCAGTACCGTCTAAAGAGCTTTCTTCTTCTTCTTTTTAAGATATCGTTTTTATATTCACAGGTTAAACAGTTTAAAATAATAACTAGAGCAAAATGAATATGCTGTTTCAAACATGAAGCAGTTGGATTATTTAGCATCTATCGATAATGAATGGTTTAACGTCGGTCGAACTGAGCAAACACAAACTGTATTGCTCGTTTTATCATTAATCCTGGGAGACGCCCTGATAGAAGAACACTCGATTAATAACACACGATAGAATTAACCTATACAGCAGATATACGGCCAATCTAATCCTCTTGTCCCTTGGTATTAGCTAGTCTACCGTGCGTGTCATTATCTGAACGTTCATCCTTCATACCAGGACAATGGCGACTCGACCTGACTCGTTCATTGTAAAAGCAATGTTATCCAAGGATTGTAACACACTGTAATGCTCTACAGATATTGAGAATACATGTTGCTAATTAGAACTACAAGACGGTTACAATCAAGTAATTGTTAAGTAACTATTACAGGAAAAACGCTTACCTTGTTGCTTGGTTGGCGAAGATGGACTCAGGTGTCCTCTTGCTAAAGGGATCAATGACGAATGAAGAAAAATGACTTTCGATTTCCACCCTACTTATCATATTTCTATCTGACATCATTCGGTCACTGGTCCCTTCAGTATCACGTGACAAAATCGCGGTCTGAAAGAAAAAAAAAAGGGAGAAGGACCGGCTTGTAATAAGATGCTCGTCAGTATGTCTATAAACATGCTGATAGATACTCAGCATTAAGCACTTAAATCTGTTTTCACAAAAACACTTAACATGACAAGCTGGCCAGCCGTTTAGATCAAGATACACAGACTAGCACATTGCACAAAAGCGGGCTTGAACTTGACACAAGCTAGAACACTTTCAGAGATACAAACACAAGTACACCAAAACTAAACCGTTAATAATAAATGGACATTTTGACTAAACCTTTGGACTCTTCATTTGCAAGCCTGTTATCATAGAGCGGTATTCTGGAATACATTTGAGCCTTAAACGACGGCTAACCCCTACCTCCAACGCATAAACCTACGCCAACTATCTGAACTGAATGACTCCGTCACTACAGTTAACTTTTTATCGAGTTTGCAAGGGAGATAGAGGAAGAGAGAAAGTTAGAGGTAACCATTATTACTGAGATCAGACCCTGTTTTTCATGGATCACTACAGGAGTTCTAACCCAGTGTGCAAACACATCAGCCCTTTTCACTTATCTCAGTAAAGTGCTTTTGATTTTACTTATGTTATTACTGCAAGGAATAGAGCGGGCGCGGGCTAAGCACACAGAGCTCAGTCCAGCCGTGCAATAACAAGTTTTACCGAAAGACGAATCACCGTATACACCTATTTAAAAAATGGCTGTCGATCGGCGATCTGAAATGTGAGTCATATCCTTACCATCGCAGGTAATTGTTCAAAGGTGGTGTAGTTAGCTATTTACTGATTACAAACTAAAGATAAAACTTTATTTGAAAATAAACTTAGTTTTAAAATACATTCGCAGCTCGTGCCATCCATTCCTCTCGGTCTCAGATTTCAGATTTCAGATTTCAGATCTCCGACCGAAGACCTTTTCTTGGTCTTTTTGAAATACGTGTATACCTTGAGAACTAACCCGTGTCCAACACGCAGAATTGGACTGAAAATGTGTAGATTTGCTAACGAATTCGCGTCCCAAGCTCAACAGGCCGTGACAAGATAAGACCGACAGGATTTACGAAAACTAGATTGCCAGATTTTTAAGAATTAGATTTAAACTGCAAGAATACGTAAAAAGTCCTAATGGTATCAACACTTTTATACGTAAAAACCTGTTTTGCTAATGTACGTAGACTTACTCGAAGGATTTCTTTCAGAAATGTTTAGATTATAAATAGTGGGGATTTATTCGTGTCTTCATGATTATAAACGTCAGTGTTAAAGTTTGTAAGAAGTACTTGCTATTCGTACTCGGCATTTTCCCCCATCATGCAGTCGCTCCAATACTGATAATAACTGTAGATAGAATCCGTCCAGGGAGATTATATTTACCATTGCTCTCTCTCTCTCTCTCCTGTAACGCTTTCGAAATTTAACGCCGGACAATACCGAAATCCAGAGCTGGACATGAGGGTTTCAAATCAGCAAAAAGAGGAACATGGAACGAACTGATCTAGGGAAAACTTTCGAAGTTCAGAAAGTTCGGAAATTGAATTTGGGGATAAAAAAGGCTAGCTTTTCTAGTCACGTTTCCTCTATCAGCAGAGGAGGGAAAATTGCACTAAAATTGCTTAATAAAGTATTCTGTATAACACAAATTATTGTACACTATAATGCATATAACAATGTCATACTATACCATGAGAACTACATCATTCAAAGAATCATTCCCTTTCCAGCAAGCTGTAAGCTATGCATGTTGTTAAATCCAGGGAGCCGTCTGAATTTATCCAGGAGTAAATTTGAATATAAATATCTTTTTTCTTCAAAAATGATGAACATCCAACAACTAAACCGTCCGATTATCACACAAAGCTCAAAAATCGACGATCAAGTTATTCTGAAAAGTTTCCTACCGAAACGCCTATAACTAAATGATCTCTCCGTACACGAGGCTGATCCGAGAAACGAGTTTGCAGACGACTAGTTCCACTGTCAGTGTTCGTCAACGGATGGAGGAGTGTATTAAACACTGACAGTACGTAATGCTAGGCACGTTAACCATCATTAGACTAATCTCTGTAAGCAACAATTATCATTGGGTTTGATTTTATTGTCTAACATAAAATAGATAACGGACATCACTCGAAACTAGCTGTTGCCGTAAGATTAAGACTCTTTGATGGGTACTCTAGTTTGAAAACATCTGTTTAGAAAAATAAATCATAATAAACTCGAGTTTTTTTATGAGCAAACACCGTACCCCGGATTCAAGAGTTAAGTGGTTTGGTCTCTTATGAAATATTTAACCGGCAGGAATACCGAGCTTAAACCAAGGAACTCGATGGTTTCTCCATCAATTTTCTCTGTTTCATCTTCTCGTTTCGTTTGCACGCCAACTGAATTCCAATCTGTGTATATTTTAATATTTTCACAGCCATGAACATGAACATTGGTCTGATCCTTCAACACAAGCAGTAATCTGAATGAAGCCGAATTGTAATGGGCAAAATAAGCTATGAAAAGGAGTGTGTCGTCCTGTAAAACAACTCACCACGGCTCTCAAAAGCACAGAGGAAAAAAAAGCAAGACACTAGTTTATATTATTGGCAGGACAAATAAATTAAGCATCGTCTCCGTAAAATTTGGAAGTTCAAAATTGTTTTCGCCTGTCATTGGTACTTCGCTATTTCGAGCCCTGCTTACTTATTACAAACCAAACAATTCTTATGTTTGTCGCTCACAAAAGTACAGCTCAATAGCAGACCTATACTATCCGTTTGGGCGGTCCCATTTTTCATCTGACTTCAAACTTTGTATCTTGGCGATATTGGAAAAAAACAATCGAATCCTGGAAATAAGTTGGACGACGCAATTTCCAACCTTTTGGACACTTCCATGGTATGGAAGTCATTTCTATGGAAATATATTGGAAATTCTCACTTCCAAGATTTTCCCCTATCGTGAAAGTGACTTTCAAGATATGGAATTGAAGACTTCCATGCTATTTCCATCATTTCGCAACTGCTATGGTATGGAAATATGTTAGAAGTCGCAATTGCACCATATTTCCATGGCACGATTTTTCCAGGTAATATTTAGTAAGAAAGGAATGATGCCCAAGGGAATGACACGCGGCCTGAAATCGGTCAACACTACGTCCAAGTGGAAATGGTTCATTAAAAACATTTTAATCATTCGTTCGTTCGTAATGCCTGCACGCACCAAGTAAAGTAGGGTGGTGCCACATGCGTTACCTTTTGACTAACAATGCGTCATATAATTTATTAGTATTTTAGTGGCTGACATATCCAGCTCTCTTCATCATATTAGCAACTTAATATAGACCGGACTCCTAGACAAAATCATGTGACATAGGTGGAAAATGATGGCGTCAAATAATGATCTTTCAAGTATGCCTCTATCGACCAACCAGTATTCATTTAACCACCAATTAAACAGCGCGGTTTGTCCATTCGTGATAGACCAAATAGAACCGTTGAGTACAGCTTAGTCAAGTTAATACTTATCTTGAACAGCAGCCTTATTACATTTCAGAAAAGGAATGAACAATGTCTCTGGTAAACAGCAGAGCTAAGTATTCAATCATTACTATCTTTATCCTATTCAGCCTAAAGTGCAAGAAATCTTCTTTCACACTTGTGACAGTTTCAGCGCAAATACAAGTATACGAGACCTGATGATTTATAGGGCATTAGAGATCCTTACTTTCTCGACGTTATACCAGACACCTTACTTTATGATAAAAACAGGCTTAACAAAAACCAGCGAACTTTCATGCTCTCCGGCCGCGAAGTAAATCCCCACTACAACGCAAACAGTAAAATGATACTTATTCCATAGTGAAAACAGGCTCGATATTAGCACTAGAACAAGATATCTTACTGTGCAGTGAAAAAAGATCTATATTCAACATTAATGGAATTTGAATTTAAAAAATTGGTTTTTGCAAGAGATGTTGCTCTAAAATAAGGAGTTAAACATTGGCACATTTGATGCAGAGCGGGCACGAATGATGGAAGAAATAACGTGTCATAAGCTTTTTAGTCAGTTTTCTTTCATAACGAATGTCAAATCAAAAACAAACTCGACGCACATAACAGATCTTTACCATCATTTAATGAATTGACCACTCTTGGTAAACAGAGAGTCTAACCGGTTTTGTAACCCGATTGACACGGTCTACGATAGAGGGCCTGCGGTATAAAAACTTTATCCGGGATTTTAGGTCTAATGACACGTCACCAAATATACCAGTTTAGTGCCGTGATTCGCTGAAGAATCATTTGTCCCTATTGATGTACGTGTTCAAGGAATATGTTCCTGTTTCACTTTAAAATTACACCTGTCATACTAATCCTTGTTATTTATTACCTTTTTACTAAAAAATAACTTCCTTCTCAAGTCCTATTCGGACTACTTCCATTACTGCCTACTAATAAGCGACGTTTTTGTCGCCCGTGGTCAGAAAGTTATTTCAAATTCGTCAATAATTTTTCGTTTCATATATCGTTAAACTATAAAATTCTTTTTTGCGCTTGTTTCCAAGTAGATTTGGATATGTTAAACACCTTTTTTCCGTATTCGCTACTAACCTTACGGGATACAATTTTTATATAAAAACAAAAACGGGAAAAATGCACTTTTTGAACATCGCAAGATTGACTTACCTTTGTGTAAAGTCATCATGGAATTTTTTTACTTTCAGGTTTAACGATTGGTTCTCGCATATCCACTGACTTATCTTAGGTGGATGAGAGAGATCTACCTCCAGCCATATTGACCTATAACATGATGAGATACCACTAAATTAAGGTAAACTTAAACGAACGTGCTTTAAAATGAAGTATTTATTCAAGTAAAATATGACCATATGGAGCCCTTATGATATGGCACCTCAACACTCCCTCATCGTATCCCTATGGTATGGTACCTGATCTCTCACTCATTGCACCCCTATGGTATGGTACCTGATCTCTCCCTCAATGCACCCCTATGGTATGGTACCTGATCTCTCCCTCATTGCACCCCTATGGTATGGTACCTGATCTCTCCCTCATTGCACCCCTATGGTATGGTACCTGATCTCTCCCTCATCGTATCCC
>WUAP02151421.1:0-10875 GCA_015163945.2 Stichodactyla helianthus
CTTAGTAGGCTTCTTTCAAGGTCTTTGATGACATACATGTCTTCTGTGATTTTCTTTCCTGTCGATGAGGCGTACACTTTTGACTTGAATACCCCTAGGCATTTCATTTGATACTTGCATGGTCCCATCAGTACCTTGTAGGTGGGTTTCAACCTTTGTTTTGGCTTTAGACTCTGATAATTTTTCTCTGTGATTACACTGACGTCAGCTCCTGTGTCGATCTTGAATCCTAGTTCCTTTCCATTTACCTGTAGAATTGCTTTCAGCTCTCCTGCTGTTGCGTCCACTGCGTCAATCACCTCTCCAAAGAAGAATTCTGAGTCACTTTCATCTGCCACTTCTTGCACTCGTCTTCTAGCTGTCCTGCAGACTTTACTCCAGTGTCCCTTCTTGTGGCACTCGTTACACTTGGAATCTCTTGCTGGACATTTGAGCTTTGGATGTTGTGGGCCACCACATCTGCTACACTGCTCGCCTTTATCTGACTTTGCTGGTACTTGTGGACTCACGGGTTTCTCACGTTTTGCTCTTTGAACTCTGTCTACGTTGGCTGATGCAGTTTGGTCGTCATTATGAAGTATACTTTGCTGCTTTTTGACCATCTCAGACTGCTTGGCTTGTCTTATGGCTAGATCTAGAGTTAGCTTGGGGTCTAATTGTAATTTCTCTGAGAGCTTTCTATCTCTCAGCCCCACCACAATTCTATCTCTAATTAATTCGTCTTTTAACGTTTTGAATTCACAGTGCTGGGAAAGTTTATACAAGTCGGTTATGAAACTGTCCACGGTCTCATTTTGCTCTTGTACTCGAGAATTGAACTTTGCTCGTTCAAATATGACATTCTTTTTTACCACGAACTTCTCTTCAAATTTATTTTTCACGGTCTCGTAGTTCTTTGCTTCCTCATCACTTAATTCAAACGACATAAAGATATCATCGGCTTCTTCGCCCATGGTATAAACTAGTGTGCTAACCTGACTTTCCCCATCTTTTCCATCGAGACCCGTTGCTTTTCGGAATCTCTCAAACCTCCTTATCCATTTCTGCCATTCCTCTGCTCTGAAACTAAACTTTTCTGGAGGCGGGACTTGATAGCTCGCAACGACATAGCTTGATATGCTTTGATTTTGTACTGCTGGTACGATCGGCACTACTTCTTCTCCCTCGTTATGATTCGCCATCTTTTCTCGTTTTAAACTTGAATCTGGATGAAATTCACGGCTTGGAGTTTGTTTAAGGTTAGAACTATATTTTTGTGGGTTAGATTTCGCCTTTAGCTGCCACCATGTAGTGTTATTGTCGAATTAAGATGACTAGTTTGACTTGTGGTCAGCCATGTTTTTATTCCACCTCGTGGTCCCTTTTACTCCCGTGCGCATGCTCCTTGCTTACATGAGTCAGCATAAATTAACATGATACAACAATGTATTTCTTTAACGGCAATTTGTGCTTGCACTTTTCTATTTCGCATCTGCGAGGAATTCAGCTGCTTCGGGTTCTTGATCTTGATTAATAAGCGATATCTCCGTAAGCATTGGCCTGTTATTACTCGGTTAAAACCTTTCATTTCTCCGCTTAGAAATAGGAAATGAAAACAGTGATAAAAGAAGTAAAATGTAATTCGTGAGAAAATTAAAACTTACCTTTGCTTGACAGTCCAAAAGTTTGCTGCGAGCAAGGAGCTGGCAAGTGTGGATTCTCGTTTTCCCGATAACTAGCTCATGGTCCACGTAACAACGAGTAAACAACGATATTTATAGGTTTGAGCGTTGATTGGTTCCGAAGAGTTCCAAAGTTTATTCCAGTTTTCGAGAAGATCCGAGAAGGTATTGATTGTTTCGCTTGACATCTGGTATCTGATTTGCTAGGATATGTTGTATTTGGGGTTCCTGTGTAAAGTTTACTTACTCACGGACATGGATCGATAGCATAGTCGTACTGCTTCGCGAAGCAGTGCCACAACAAAAATAGATTGAATGAAGACTTCATATGTATTGGATACTAAATAAATTTTTGTTCAGTTGCATATGGAAAATTTCTGCAATATTATGGTACATTATGCTAATTGTTTCTTTTAGATACGATATATAGGTGTAAATATGTATTTAGAGCTTTTGAACAGCAACAGTTGATATACAGTAAAATACAAATTCCTTGAGTGGTCCTTGCAGTGCATAAACTGAATATCCGCAATTCCATAATTCCACATAATTAATCCCTGGTCCAATGATACATTCCGTCATCAACAGATTAGGTAGTCTCGAAGAGTTCCATAATTCTTGGTAGTTAATTATTGATGTAAACAATACCGTTTAACAAAATTATTAAGGGACAAAATGCACATTTCCCATATCTTGTTTGTTTGGTAACATTCAATAAGATTGTTCTTTATGACTGGGATGTATAACATGACTGAGTCCCGTAGATATTTCATGATATTGTGTTCTAGCACTGCATCTACATTTGAGTATTCACTGAAGATAATGTAAATTGTTGTCATCTGAAAATAAGAAAGATACTTCACATTAATTATATTGCAAATGAATGAGAAACAGTAGACTTAGATATGGAAAGAGGCGACGGGGATTCGCTCACTTGTGTTTACAGAGGTCATCAATGCAAACGCGACTCGATCAAGCATGAACTGCACAAAAAAGTCGTAGGATTCGCTTCACAGCTTCTTTATTGTAAAGATAATTTAAACAATCGACATTTACTTAGTTCTTCAACAACCTTACCTGTTTAGTTCGGAGTTTAGCTCGTCACTTTACTGCCTGCACAAAGTAGAAAGAAGGAACATGACGTTCTGAGTCCACATGTACACTGCTTGCCCCTGAAATTGCAGTCGCGGGGGGCCAAATGGAAGAACTTCTACATCGAGATTTTTTATGGCATATGGCACACAGGGAGCCCAAGATTAGTGTTGCTGCTCGCCTGATGGCTCGCAACAATTAATATGAAAACAAAAATGCTGTAAAAGTTATTTTAGCATTTTTCTAGCATTTACAAAACCTCTAGAGTGTTTTTAGTCAGTTTACTAAAAATGCCCCTTCATAGGGTTTCACAATTCATTTTCTGAATATGAATGAGAATACTTGTCTTGGAAAAAAATACAATTTTAGCACTTTGACGATTTTTTATAGTAAAACTAGACACATCAAGGGAAAACAAAGATATTTTTCTTTGAAATCACAGTAATTTTGAGGTGGAGATGTGAGCTAACTTTGTCATTTTTCAAAAATCAATACCATTTACACTAATTTATGCAAGAAAATTCAAGTACAAAATAATGGATAAAACTATACTATTTAATAACACGATCTCTGAAAACTTTATTGTAACTCATGATGTAGTGTTATGCCATTAATATGGAATCAAAAAAAGAACAACAAAATTCAATTTCTCATTGGTTTTGCTGTAAAACGAGAATATCATATTTCTATTGGTTCCAGAAAAAAACTCTAACTGGCCATAATTCATTGGATGATGAAGAAAAAAACAATCAACAGAAGGGTCGATAATGCATTATCAGCCCGCTCGAGTCATTTGCGGCTCGCTGAGCGCGTGTTTACAAGAGGGCAGTTTTCTGTTTGGCCGCGTATATTGGTAATATATAATAATAATGATAATGGATGATGATGATGTTGCTGTATAAATATTTGCAGTTCACTACAGCTGCGGTTTGAAGGAATCTTCGCAAATACCCCTGAAACCGCTTTAAAATCCTTCGATGGCTTTTTCTCGTCATTTAAACTCATAAGAGCTTCATGAGTGTCCAGAGTTGTGAGAGTCTCGCGAGGCATTGACTGAATTTTTCATAACTCGAAAGAGGTTTGGACGAGAAATGCAGTCCAAGACGATGATATTCACGTTGATTTTCTTAGCAGCGTCGATACTTTTATTTACGAGCATTTTTGGCGGGAGAATTATGACTCTGACGAAGCCAGCACATTTAACGTAACAGAAAGCCTCGATTGATTTAAATAAATAAAAATAAAAAATAAAACATGTCTACAAAATTAAAAATTATTTATTTACAACTTTTAGAAAATCTACTGCTCTTGAGACCCAACATAAAAACCTATAAATATCAATTATTGTATCCTAGTTTTTACCTTTCGTTTTTAAAAAGACCAATAAAAATAAACAAATGTATGTAAGCTTTTCTTTTGGTGATGAGCTAAAGCACGAGAAGTTACCCGTCGATGAAGCATTTGATTTAGTGAGATCAGGACGCAAGGGACACTAGAGAAAAACGTCTGCGCATGCGTGCATTTGAGCACGTTTCCAAGAATTCAAGAGAGTCTGAGTGTGAAAAGAAATGTTCGTTTTCTCCTAGTATATAAAAAACTTCGGTGGTATACCTTGGTGGGACCA
This sequence comes from Stichodactyla helianthus, assembly GCA_015163945.2. Taxonomy (NCBI): domain Eukaryota; kingdom Metazoa; phylum Cnidaria; class Anthozoa; order Actiniaria; family Stichodactylidae; genus Stichodactyla; species Stichodactyla helianthus. The sequence goes on from WUAP02151421.1 coordinate 4,378, forward strand.
AGATATCATATAAAACAGGAACATATGTAAGAGTTAGATTTAAGTTTTAAGAACTGACCTTAAGTTTTGGCATTTTCTGAAGTCCAGTTGTAAGAAGAGTGCGAAAGTAAAATTTCCATATTTTTACAATGGTACGATGACGTTTTGAGCTAATTTGCATACAGGCTAGAGCATGCGCAGACGTTTTTCTCTGGTGTCGACGCAAGGGCGAACGTCCAGTCAAGCAGCGCTTTTTTTTTTAATTCAGCGTGACGGGTATGCGAAAGAAGGTTTTCAATGCCAGCACTATGTCTAAACAAAATACGAGAATCGAAGTTAATATTGCTATCTTTGCCTAGACACAAAATTAGAATCAATTTGATGTGTTTTTGGTCTCCGCGCTTGCGAACGCGGAATTATGGGTAACTGAGTAAACCGATTGCATGCAGCGCTAATTTTTCATCTAGGAAATTTCGACCAAAATGCTTTCCGCGGTTACTTGTTCGCTCAGATCAGGCTACCAGCAGCCAGGAATTGAAACCAAGTCGTACGATATAAATTACTGTTAAACAACAGCAACCTTTATATCTATATACATATGACTATGTTTCAAAATCTGCATAGCGCTAGAAAATATGAAGTGAACGGTGTTTGGTTTGACTAAGAATTCCACTGGAAGCTTTCTAGAAAGCAAAATATAAGAAACTCTTCCTTCAACTTTCAAATTGAACGTCTTTCCAGTGCACGAGTTCGCTACTTCGTATGTGATAGCGATTTTACTAGGATGAGGTCTTACTATTTGGAAGAGACATCCTTCATGAAGGTCTTTAAGTGTTGGTTTTGAACCAAACATTGGCTCTGAAATTAGTTTCTTCATCTCTGTTGTTCTTAACGGAGCTCGCTTGGTGCGTGGGGATTTCCTTTGGTCGCAAACACAGAGCTTTAATTCGACAGATTCGTCTGCACAATCTTTAAATTTGTTATACAGCGTTTGGCGATCGAATATCTTGAGGGTAGGTATGGAGTTCGTTAATTCAACAGCTACACGAAAAACTTCGTCTTCTTTTAAACCAACGGAGCTTGAATCGACGTGAAGGTCAAACGTTGTTAATAAACCTGAAGAACGATGTACAATCTTTTTGAAAGACTTTCCAACTAAACGTATGCAATTCCCGTATCCCTGTACTTGACTGGACTTGGAATTGTGATCTGAAACAATAATAACAATAACAATAACAATAACAACAACAACAATAACAATGACGATAACAATAACAATAACAGTAACAATAACGATAACGATAACAATAACAATGAAAATAACAATAACAATATGAAAATCTAACAATAACGATAACGATAAAAACAATAATAACCATAACCATAACCATAATAATAATAATTCCAAGATTCGAATGGCAATAAAAATTGAAAAAGTCAAATTTACAATATCATAATATAATACATGTGTATTAAGAAACACTTGAAAAATTAATAAAAATTGAAGGTCACCGTAAGGCGCAGCTTATTGCTTAAAAGCGATGATCAAACTAATAATTTTACGTGGTCACCAATTTGGACCATAATTTGAGAAAGATATTTCTCCGGGTTCTTTGGTTTTTCCTCCCTCCGCAAAAATTCTGAATTTCTATTTGATCTTTGGGTATTCGCTTTAGATTGGAGCCCAGCTCTGTTGTGAATAAGTGACCCACGTTGTTTCACGACTACGAAAAGCCTTGTAAAGCAAAGTAAAATATTGAAACATATAGCATTTAGAAACAGGTAAAGCTGGAAGATCAGAAATAATAAATCGAGATATAGAACCCCTTTCTGAAAAACAAAAAGATTGACGCCAAGTTCGAAACATTCAGTTATTAATTCTTAATCATTCTTGGAGCGCATGCGCTAGACATAGAAAACATTAGATATGGCCGCCATGTTGGTGAACGCAACAAAATAAGCCAAATCTTTTGTTAATGATAGGAGTAATTCTGATAAGGTCGATTATAGGTTTTTCATTAGTTAGATATTCATAAAATCGTACCTTCAGAATACTGTTTTTGTATCACGTCGTTCAGAGTTCCTAGAGCAAACTCCGCTAACCATACGACATTTGGTGAATCATCCTTCAACTGTTCTTCGGACCCTTCACATTGGCACCTCGCTAGAGGCATTAAAGGCAGTTCACTACAGCTGCGGTTTGAAGGAATCTTCGCAAATACCCCTGAAACTCTAAAATCCTTCGATGGCTTTTTCTCGTCATTTAAACTCATAAGAGCTTCATGAATGTCCAGAGTTGTGAGAAGTCTTTTCTGGTTCTTCTTTAGGTTTTTGATCCTGTCTTTACCCACCAGTTGAGCGGCTTTATCTGGCATTATCATGAACATCAAAGGATTGTATCGCTCGAATAATCCTTCGTCTGTAAGTCCATAAGTTGTGCGAGTGTGTCCGTGATCGGAAAGAATGATTGTCCAGGTATGTGGGTCCCTATAAACAGTAACGAAATATTCAATTAAAGAAGACATACATACATAACTTTATTTAAGACGGCCAGTCCGCAGTTTTTTCTTAGAGGCAAAATGGCGACTTAGCTTTGGGTAACCACTAGAAAAATCTGCAGTGATTTAATGAACCCCCCTAGTTGGTCTTAAAGTACGCAAGTACGTTCTAACCCCACCGTACCGTGACCGTGTAATGTGACATGAGGTAAAAAAATGATCCAAAAATGCCATGAAATGAAGCATCACTCCTTACCTTGCTGCGTAATGAATAAACTTTGCAAGATCTTCGTCCATATTTCGAATCCTCAATCCAGTGGAGGTATGTGGTGTGTTAAAGTGATGGTACATGATCATGGGCGCAGAGTCCTGGACATTCCTTAGACCCTCCCTAATGGCGCGTAGATAGTGTAGATAGTATGAACTGAAGTGTCTCCCGTTGAAACAAACCGCTGGGGGCCTGTCGTAGTGGTTGGAGTAGCCGTACGCCTTGAACACCTCGCAGGAAAAGTGAGTGATGCCCACGTGATCTAGATTGTGTTTACTGATGGTCTTCAGAAATTTGGCCCACCTGTGGAAAGAAAAACGAAAAAAATTAGAAAACGTATTTTTTTACAACCATCACTCCCTAGGAAGGACTCTTCCGTGACGGAAGCAATATCAGTCACAGATCGAAGATCACTTCCCGAAGAAGAAGAAGAAGAAGAAATTGTCAGTGTGGCTGTCAGTAGGGATTCCTTACTCGGCCACTTTCCTTGCTTAGGTCTGTACCTTCCAGTGCAACCAGAACTACAACTTAGCCTTCTTCACAACTAAGTACAAGATTGAATGAATGAATGTGAGGAAGAGCTAAATGGCTCGTCCTTATATAACAATATAATATAATCTAAGATTCTATCTACATCACGTATCTAGACAAGTTTAACCTAGCGGTTTGAATGTTTAGGTTAATTTGAAAGAGGTTTGTCGAACAGGAAACTATAAGCAGATCTCTAAGTCAAAACAGTCTCGGTTACAAAACTAAACATGTTAGACTTGCAGAATCATGCAAAAATACATTCAAGTAAATAAATTCTTATTTCTAAAATTCTATAGCGTAACATGTGTCACTTTAATTGCGTACCTTTCTGGAGTTGGTATGGAGTCCAATTTTCTCTCCAAGTTGTCCAGCATAATCCCCCATTCATCATACCAACAAAGATCTTCTTGGAACATTGTCTGGTAGCCATATTGTTTGAAGCGTGTAAAAAGAACGTCAATTCCGAGTGGCATTTGCGCTGCCGCAGACTTGTTGTTCAAATCATCATTACCTAAACAAAGAAATTCTATTTAAAAAAAGATTTTAAAATTCCGGTCTCGAATTTAGCCAAACATTTTGAAAATATACTCCTGCAGCAATTTCCAAAGCAGTTCAATTTGAAGGGCAAACAAATGGAATTTTATTCTCATTAGAATCGCAGACTTTTCGTGTTGAAAAAGTTTTCATTGCTTTCTGCTCAATATTGAACTGCGGTTGAAATTGCTGCAAGGAATCTATAGATCTTTTTTACAAGGCAAGTAATAATTTTTACATTTCAAACTCCTTTTAAGGAGTCAACAGTAGTCAAGAGACGACACGACACTCTATAGCTCAGTTGGTCTGTTGTGCGGTAGGCCGTGGGTTCAAGCCCCGGCCGGACCAACAACACTCGGGGTCTTAAAATAACTGAGGAGAAAGTGCTAATTACATCTACAAACGGTTAAACTTTCAAGTGGCTCGGATGACCACTTAAAATGACGTTTCCGTCTCTCCACACTTCCTTAATCTGCATCCGAGGGACGTTAATGAACCACTGAAGACGTAAAGAAACTCTGGTGGTGACCATCCTCAGTGCCTACACCTCATTACTAACAATAGATATTAGCTATCCCCCAAACACAGAAGGCATCATGCTTAGGGACGAATGATCATAAAGTAAAGAGGGTAAAATTCGATTTGAAGAAACTCGTTTTTTTGTTGGCCCCGCATAAAACAAGGTACGAACAAGTGATGACCCCTCCCCCCCTGTTTCCATGCAGGAATTGCAAATTACCCGCCACTAATGTGCAGTTTTACAGACCCCGCTTCAAAAAGTTCAAAAATGTGTGACCCACCCCCTGTTTTCACACCCCCCCCACCCCTCCCCCCTTTACTTTATGACCATTTCCTTATTGTGAAAGTAGAGAATAGAAAAGATGATATATAACTCATAAATCCATTTTTAGTCTTCATTTTTTAAATATTTAAACCAAGAACAAGGGCGGATCCAGAGGGAGGGTCGGGGGCTACTGACCCCCCTGTCATACCTGAGGTTTAATTGATTGTCTTATCCTTGATTTTAGTTTTGCCAAACTGTTAGAGTAAATTCAACGTTTGGACCCTCTCTCGATGTTTAGACCCCCCTCTCAAAAAATTCCTGGATCCGCCCTTGAAGAAAATGACTAACTGCTTCAAGCGAAGAGAACCGTAAAGCGTAAGGGTTAATTGCCAGAACAGTTTTCCATATGCTAACCTTTTTTCTAGACCTTACCTCTTATGACCCCAGAAAATAGCGGTCGAATGTTGTCAAACGTGTGCATACTAATGCTTTGAAAGAGTTCAAAGTCCAAGGCCGACGCGGGTATTGACCGATTCTGGCGAATCTCTCGCAAGGCATTGACTGAATTTTTCATAACTCGAAAGAAGTGTGGCCGAGAAATGCAATCCAAAACGATTATATTCACGTTGATTTTCTTGGCAGTGTCGATACTTTTATTTACGATGATTTTTGGCGGGAAAATTATGACTCTGACGAAGCCAGCACATTTGATGTAACAGAAAGTCTCTCCTTGTTCCATGCTTTTCTTTATGAAATCCGATGCCTTTTCTATGCTGAATGGAAAAATGGCTTCCCACTTTCGAATGACGCCATAAGCTGGGTCGAGTCTTGCCATGTATATTCTGCTATCCTCACAAAAATCTAAAGAACATTTGAGTTGAGCTGGATAAGTATCTGTGTACCAGCAAATGTCAGATGTTGGATTTAGAAAACACTTCTTTGGTGGGATGGCGTCCGTGGGACTTCCAAAGAAGGTGTTGGCTGCTTGGCATGACTCTGGACTCGGTCTGTCAAAGATATAAAGAAAAAAGCTATAATGCAATCACTATCATCATCAATACCACCATCATCATCACCATTATCATCTTTATCATCATCATCATTATCAGCACCATCATACAACATCATTATCATCATCACCATCACCATATCGCCACCATCATCCATTATTATCATCTAACAACATCATCATCAACATCTTCACTATAATTATCATCATCATATCCATGTGAGAAAGTAACACGTCACATCTCTCAGGAAAAAAGATGATTTGTTTAAGAAAATAACATAAAATAGAAGTAAGCATGCTCTTCATAAGAAAACTATTTCAAACAATAACATTCATGAATACCATTTCCCCCTCAAAGTTTACCGTAAAGTTTGATTGGAAATAGAACTGTTAACCAGGAGATATAATGTGTGTGTGTGTCACGAGACGTCTTCCCTACAATTCAAGATTTTCGGAACAGCACAGTACCTAAGACGGTCAATGTCAGGATCTAACAAACTTGATTGGACCAAACTGCTTCATACACTCACCAAAGTGTTTCTACCTCATTTTCATTGTTGAAAGGGTATTAGCACCCAGTCACGTGATCTAGCCAAACCTAGTCAACCTAACCCTAGCAAGTGTAACCGTACCCTAGCCCTATCAAACCTAAAAAGAATTAATCCAGGTAAAAATCTAACTCTAACTGCCTGCGAACTGGTGGTTTTCGACTAAACCTAACCCAAAGATTGGCGTTAAAGTGCGAACGTGGAGATCACGTGACTTGACCAAATCCTTTCTTTAAGGTGACTGGCTACTATTTGATTTTATATTTAACTTTTTTTTAAAATAGCATCGTTTTTAACGGAAATTTAATGCTGATTTCATATATGAACAGAAAAATAGGGTGTCCCGA
>WUAP02151432.1:0-10873 GCA_015163945.2 Stichodactyla helianthus
TTGGGATTCCTGTATACTTTCCATTTATGGAGTGGTATAATCCAATCAGAGTTCGAAATTCGATTTTAATTTTGATTTCATTAACGGAAGATTGAAACGACCAAAAATCCAATAATGAACTGAATAATGCAGTCTAGGGGGGCACGCTTCATGTCCTTTGACTGTAAAATCTTAAATTGGTAGTTATTAACACCCATGCTAGTAGCCAATAAACAGGAAAAATCAATATATTCGTTGACCTATGGCCTAGATGTATGTAGATACTTGGGCATCGAGTGGGAGTGTTGCTGGGCGGAAGAGTCTGAGCAGGACGAGGATCATTATGAAACACCTCACCTGAGATTGTTGACGTTGCATTTTCTACAGTCTCAATAACACAGAGGTTGGAATTAGGACCAGATGCTGAGGGTAGGAAGCAGGAAGCCAGGCAATTTTCCTGAGGTGATGCAATGGTGGCTGTTATACTGATAACAGGTCTGGTGGATGCAGAAGACAGACTGTTAACTTGATTGGTTGCTGGAGCTGAAGCTTGGTTATTAGGCACTAATATTTGCGACAGGTTCTGTGTTACTTGTTCGGTCACGGTTGAAATTATTTGTTGAATTAAACCAGAAGACAAGGCTAGATTAGGGGTGTGTACCCGATGTAAGTTGGACAGCTTGATTTTGGACTGTCGGTTCTGAACTGGCCCTTGCTGTTCGAGTGCGTCTGGCTGGGGGCTGGTCAGCAACTCGGGCCGAGGGACGTTTGTTTCTGGATGATCGTCGTAATTCAGACATGATCTGGAAACGTTAAGTAAGAGAGAGACCACGTAACATGCAAGAAATAAATATGAAACCTCTGACGAGAAAATATGGATCGTACAAAGCTGCCGGAAACATTTCAACCTCAGTACACAAAACCTCACAAACCCGATACAAATCCGCTCAAGCTATGAGAGAACGAAGTCCCACACACTTAAGACAAATCTTTGATCAAGACATCGTGATAACATAAAACGTTTGTTAACTAAATCCGAGAGATCAGCGTATTAAAATGAAGATGCAAATTCTCTCGATCAATAGTTGAGATGGTCAATGTCCCGACTCAGGAAGGAAGCCGATTATCTATCGCACCTTTTCTCTATCCTTCATTTAATTACAGCGCCTTGAAATGCAGAGCCTCCCGCAGAAAGATTCGCACACTATCTCTGAATTAAGACAGCACAATGGTAGTCACGGAGAACACAAGCACGTGTGAAGACTTACAACGTTGTCTTCTCAATCTCAGTCATCCCGGTCTTCGATACCAGAGGGAGAATTTAGTATATGGCTTGACGAGATGGAGGATCAAAACAGCAAAAGAAAAAAAAATAATAATAATAAACGAATCTGTTAACAGCATATCAGAAGAGCGCTACAGCCCATTGATGACCACTATAAACACAGAGAGGCACGATGTGTCCGACACTCAGCAGCGATATTACATCCGCAAAGCAAAGGAGACTATTGCCACAACCTTGTCTGTCATCACACCGGGGCAAGAGGAAGTAGTTTGGAAGGCACTTCAAACTGAAGCACTATTTGATGCAGACAGAGAAAATCATAGAAGGCGAAAGCGTTTTGATCTTCACTCTGGCATTGTGGATGTTTTGATCAAAACATATGAACAAGCAAGCCACTGGCGAACAAAGCGGCAAATTCTCTCTCTCTCTTTGCGGACGATTTTTCCAGGGCTGAACTCCAAGAAATGATACCAGGGCTGTCGAAATGGCGAATTGATTAGGCTCGCCAACATGCAACAGAAGCCGGTAGAGGCAATCCAGTGCCTGAAATTCCCCATTTTCGCATGAGAATTGACCGCGAAAAAGTCGACCATTTCATTGATTATATCTCAAGACCAGAATTTTCCCAGGATATGGCATTTGGGACAAAAACACTCAAGCTTGATTCTGGATAAAAAATAATCATACCAGCAGTGATACGGACAGTCATCCCTTCGCGTATCATAATTCAGTATTTGGAATATTGTAAAGAACAAGAGTTCGAGCCAGTAAGCAAGCGTTCTCTCTACCGAATAATTGAAGTTTGTTCCGCGTCGATGCAAAAATCCCTTCAAGGACTTGACAATACTACTGCTGAGGGTCCTGGGACGTTTGATGACCTCTTGTCTATGTTGGATAAATTGGCAGGTTATGGTATCAACCTAACTACCATACAGAAGCAATTAAAGAATGGAAAGCGGTATTTGAAAACAGATTTCAAAACTCATGTCGGGTGAGGCGAGCAGTGCAGTGATCACTGCAGTGTCCATGCACTAATTGATGACAAAGCCAAAGAGTTAAAAAAGGATTGCGAAAACCAGCACATTTATGAATGTGATCGATGCGAAGATCTAGTAGAAAGTGTTCTAGTGGAAGTATTAGAGGCAATACGTAGTGCGGACATGGAGGAATGTGAGAAAGCTAGGCTTGATTTTGAGTACAATGAATGTGTGCAAAGCGTAAAGGCATGAAAGCCCATCTGCTTCGATCAAGCAATCAGGACGAAGCCAAGCAACATACCCTACAGAACCTAAACAAGGAGTCTTGCCTTATAATAATGGACTGGGCAATGAAATTCCTACCTGTGCATTACAGAGAGCAAATGAGCGATTTTTTTGGAAAGAGGGGCAAGAGCTGGCACATTAGTGCTGTCATAACAGCAGCAGCGGCTAAACAGAGCAAATATAAAGTGGAGTGTTTTGTGCACATTCTTAATAACTGCACTCAAAACAACTTTGCAGTGCTCTCCATAATAGAGGACTTGCTACATAAAGTCAAACATGAATGCCCAAGCCTACCTCAGATCTGATAATGCTGGATCATAAATGTCCTATATTGCTGAGTCTTAGAGAAGTAGGGGAGAGAACCGGTGTAACTCCAGCACGTTATGATTTCTCCGACGTTCAGTCTGGGAAAGATATTTGCGATAGAAAAGCAGCCTACATGAAAGCCCAGATAAAGCGCTGGGTGAAAAAAAAGTACAACGTCCTCACAGCTGAAGACATGAAGGCAGCTCTTGAATCACATGGTGGCATCAAGGGATGCAGGGGAGCAGTTGCTGAGATAGACGCGTTAAGAGAAAGAAACAACGACAACAAAATACCAGGCATTAGTGTGCTGAACAAATTTCACTACGAGAAGAATGGCATCCGGGTATGGAAGGCTTATTATATCGGTCCTGGACGTCTCATTACTTACAGTTAATTCAGCATTGGTCCACAAGGAGAAACTGGACTTAAAGTTCTCCAGCCTTTTGGTTCAGCCACCACCCAAAGGGGAAACGTAGGAGAGAGCAAGGCCGAGGTCTGAGATTTACGCTTGCCAGGAAACTGGGCGCGTCCTGACATATAAAACCCAAACAGAGGCAGACAAGCACATGGACACGGGCAAATACCGTCTTGAAGTAGACTGTGAGTCCACGTATGACCGCATCAGAAAGAAGTCGGCGGGAATAGTTGCAGGTGTAACATTCGCCGCAGGTGGTGCACCATCAACCTCTGCACAAGGTAAAGAAATGATGACTGGAACCGAAGCCAGTACAAGACCATCGGGGTGGGCTCTTAAAGTAAATAGAAAATCCTCCGAATGACGGAAAAAGACAAGGCGTTTTTGAAGAAGAAGTTTGGAAGAAGGTTCAAGAACAGGAAACAAGGCAGGCCCTGCGCAGTTAGCGAGGGAGATGAAAATTCTCACAAACGAAGATGGGCAGTTTCCCTTTACGCCAGAAGAGTGGAGAAGTTCCAAGCAAATCAGCAGCTTGTTCTCTCGTCTAAAAGCAACGCAAGGTCTGAGAGGTATTAATGCTGAGGAAATTCCAGAGGAAGATATAAAAGCAGCAGAAACGGAAGAAGCCTTAGACACTATAATAAGCTTGGTAATGGACGACATGAGCAGACCAAGCCATCCGATTGTCGTGGGCTCAAGCAACATCTGTGATCTAGTAAGAACCAGTAAACTTGTATCATTGAAATTGGCCGTTCTAAAAGACATATGCGAGCAGCTAAAACTGACAAGTGGTCCTTTATCGAGGAAAAAAACGTACTGTATGGTCATCGAAGTGTATGCTAAAACCTGTACGTGCTGTAAAGACTAACGCCAGGGAGGAGCTCTGGCTCTCGCAAAAACATGACATTAACCTAAGAAGCGTTTTTATTTCGTTAAACCTTCTCTTTGTGAACAAATATATACATTGAATGTCATTAACGCTGCCTACGGAAAAAGACAATTACAGTAAAGAAATATCACCTGATTCCTTGTTATATCTTTTTTAGCGAATTCTTTAAACCTAAGAGTACGAAAGAATATAAACTATAATTTCTATGCATACAAAATTAAATTTCTGCTCGGGAGCTTTTAAAATGGGTTTACGGGATATTACTTATTGACATTTTATTTGATCTGCATTTATTATTATTATTTTTTTGTCGATCGCTAATCTATTGTGATATTGATTGTGAAAATAAGATTATGATTACTATAAGAATCACAATAACACTTAAAATTTTGATAGTTTCGCGACGTTCTAACTGGTCTAGGAAATGAATCTTTAATTAGGGCTAAAACATGCATACAATTATTTCCAAAACCTCATAAACTGTGATCTGTTTCTTAAATACACAATCAGCATATTTGCAATTCTGATGTGTACAATGACATGCATTATTTAGCAGAGTTTTTGCGAGTTTTTCACGCCTACAAAGCTGACACTGTGTAAAGTTGTTTGCAGAGGCACATTTCCCCCGCTAAATATATAGCTGCAATGCCTGAAATAAACCTTTGATGAATAATCTGATATATATCCATGTACATTACAAACAGTGATTAAAATATCCCAGAGAAATAAATATTTTTGTTTTTTCAGCTTGTTTCAAAAGTTCTTTTTACGTTACTTTATACAATCTAATGAGATACATGTACCTTTATTCATCATCAAATGGCGCCTATTTACTACAGAAATGTTATTGTTTTTTATGGATTTACGGCACACAATACAAATTAAAAGTTAGCAATAGTAAAATAAGATCATCAAGTGTAATGTGCTATCCAGTCTGGTTGTTTAAAAGTTACTAAAGGAGATACTAAAAACCTACGTCGGTAACTCACGCGTGACATTTTCCCGGGAAAACCCAAATTATGCAAATTTAGTCAAAATCTTGAGAAAGCTCACGCGACAGGATTTTAACTTGCCAAGTTACAGCTTGTTGATTTATTATAAGTTATATTCGGACAACTAAACACCACTTTTAGTTTGGTATGGAACTGCCGCACTTTGGAGAAAATCGGCCTTGAAAATTACCAAAATAACAATAAATTCAAGAGGCGCGAAGTGGTAACTTTTAATACAGCGCTAAAAATAAAAACTCTTAATCCAAGGCTGCTTGACTGGTAGATATAGGCTCTTTAAGTGTTTAAGAATGTGGGGATTTCGTACAAATAAACAAAGCCGATGTGGAGGAGGTCGTCAAAGCCGTTGAAGAGGTGACCTAAATTTCACCTGTGATCCTGTCAAAATAACGCCAAAACAAGGGGGTGGTCAAAATACGGATAAAATCATAATATTTTCGAAGGAAAACCACCGATCGTATTCTTATCAGATAGAGAATAAATGCCTAAAATTTGAAGAGAATTGGTCGACCTCGATCCGTGGCCCCTGCCCGGTCCTTACTGACAATGACACTTGAGGCCAAAAAGTGGAATTCCTACACTCGCGGCGGCAAGGATAAAAAGATTGGTATCTGCGTATCGATATGATATAGAATCACTCCACTATTACATACGCCCAGGCCGATTGTCTGTCAAGATAACCTTTGAAAGCTCACGTTCATGATGACAAGAGTAAAAGCATATTAATCAATTACAAAATGATTCTCTGCCGATAGGAGTGGATCAGATCCGTAAAGCTACTTGCAGTGTGTTGATCCAATTCTCTGCTAACACCCAACCCGCCAAATAAATGCTGGCATCTCTCACACGCATAATAACGCAAAGCCACATCTCTATCTATTACGGTCATTTCACATTTTTTACCATTATTTATTATCTATTTATTTATATTTATTTATTTTATTATTATTATTATTATTATTATTATTATTATTATTATCGTCATTATTTTTTTTTTATTTTTTATTCTTTATCATTATTATATTCTCTCCATCCATTTTTACACTTTTACATTAATATGACTCCATGACACCTAACAAACCCTCTACTCACCCCAACTACCCTTCCCATTGTAACACGCACATACACCTTTTTTTCCCTTCCTCTCTTGCCACCTACATTTTAGGGTCCGAATACCTGTTAACTCCAACACAGGCTATTGTTCTGTATTGGAATATCTATAGGAGTTTGTCCTTGCTGGGTGGCCTGAACAGCCAACAGAAGAGAAAAAGCCTTTCATTTAAAAGCGCCATGAAATCACGGCAGAAGATGGTTGTATTCTATGGGGAATACGCGTTGTCATTCCGCAACTACTTCAAGCGCGAGTAATTGACGAGTTGCACGCCGGTCATCCAGGTGTAGTTCGCATGAAAGCTTTTGCGAGATTTCATGTAAGACAAGGACTGGACAAAGACATTGCTAGTGTTGTGTACAGTTGTCTACTTTGCCAGTCTACAAGAAATAAGCCTCCGCAAGCACCTTTACAGCCTTGGCAATGAATTCACGTAGATTTGGCAGGTCCATTTATGAATAACATGTTTTACTCGTAATTGATAGTCATTCCAAGTGGCTTGAAGTGGAGATAATCCCACAGGTTATAAGTGGGACGAATATCGAAAAGCTTCGAGGTTCGCAGAGAGGTTTGTTCAGACTTTTAAGCAACTTCTTCAAGCGGAAGGGAATGCCAAGAAATGTCCTTAGCTGCTGCTGATTCTCGGGTGCACGCGCATTTCAGATTGCTTCGATTTTTGGCTCGATGGCGTGCAAGCCATGCATGTCGATGCGATAACCTAGAAACTCGACCGACGCCTTCATGAACTCACATTTCGTCAAGTTCAGTCTCAAACCGGCTTCTTCCAGTCGTGACAAAACCTCATCTAAATTATTTAAATGCTCGCGGTCACTCTTACCAGAAATTACCATAGGTATCCCCTGTAAAACTTGCTCCAGCTTAGACTTAAAAATCGCACTGGTGCTAGCTACACCAACCTTTGACCGTGTTTATGGTAACGTACTCCCTAGAGGCTTTATCTAGCAAAATTTACTGGTATGTGCGTGACAAACCTAACTTGGTGAACTTTTCACCACCACTTAGAAATAACTCTTCGGAATTTGGAAGCGGATGTTGATCACCTTCCAAAACCGAATTAACGGTGACATCGCCACAAATGCGTATTCTTTTATATGGCTTGACTACCGGAACTATGGGTGCCGCCCATTCTAAGTAGCGTACTTTTGCTATTCCCCCATGTTTTCTAAGCGTGCTAATTCCTTTTCTATACCCTCTTGTAAGGGATATCATACTGATCTAGGTTTAAAGAATTTAGAATTACAACTAGGCTTAATGTATTTGGCCTTTCATTCATCTCTAAATACATCCTTATGTTTCTTCATCACCTCGTCGAGGTCACTGGTGATGTTTTTAATCGTACCCCCAGTCCAATTTGATGCCCTTCAGCCAGTTATGTCAAAACAACATAGGTCCGTTGCCTTCGATGATTTGGATTGGCAGTTTAGCGCGTTGGTCGTTTAGCTGACTTCAAGCGTCGCCTGTCCCACGACTTTAAGGATTTCTCCGGTCTACGTCTTGAGCTTGACTGTTGATTTATCCAGCTTGGATTCTGGAAACTTTTCCTTCCACGTGTTTTCGGACATAACGGTTAAGGATGCTCCCTTATCCACCTCCATTGGTACTTTTATCCCGTTCAAAACATGAGTGTTTAACGGTGAACATGCCGCCAAAACCGTTGTCTTCGTAATAACTTTTATCATTGTCCACGTATTTTACTGGTCTCTGAAAATTATCATTTCCATTTTCCGTGGTATTGGGTTCCTTCTTTTTACACACCCTTTCAATGTGTCCTTTTTTCTTGCAGTATCTGCAATTGGCTTCTTTGAAACGGCACGATTGCGGTTTGTGGTTTTCGCTGCAACGGAAACACATGGCTTGCTTTCGCGTTTTTCGTTACGCGGTCTCTCTTTGGATTTGGCTTTGAAAACATTCACCGCACCAGATGGAAGCTCATTCTTGAACTGGTCAGTCTGATTGTCGGCAGATTCCATGACTTGGGCTATGTCCAATGAAGTTTTAAACGTTAGGATCTTCTCTGTGACCTCTGCTAACGGACACCTCTAGTATTATATACTTGTAAGATAAACAGTAAGAAATTACGTCATTGGCCCGACCTCTATATCACAGTCATTTCTAACGCCTTTATATTATGTACACTTTTTCCGGCCCTTGGGTGTCCGTAAGATTATCAGTTATTATCATTACAATTGTATGTTGTTGTTGTTGTTATTATCATTGCTATCATCAATACCACGATTACCTGACCAGTTAGGTCTCCTCGTTTCTGTCCATGTTATCATAAGCCAGTACAGTTGGCAATCCAGGTACGATGTTTGTTGGTAGTGCAACTCCTTTCTCCTCTTCTTCGTCTAGTTTTTTCGAACACAGTTCGGCATCAAGTTCTTCCATTTGTGAGTAAGATATCCCATGGCCGAATCTATTGAGAATCTTAATGAGCTCCACATTACCTGTGAGCGATTTAACAGCCCAGGGCAATAGAATGTGTTTGGCTTTTTTTGTTGTCCAACGCTGAAACCATATATACAGTCGGATGCATATGAGTTGGCTAGTCTCTTGACACGTACCGATAAATCTTTGCAATTCGTATCTCCTGACAACAACATTTCGAAGACGTTTTGTAGTAGTATTGAAACTTTAGTATACTCGTCACTAATACTGCTAGGATCAACAGGCCATTCTTGACTAGTGCAAGATCCCTTTATTTGGCGGCAAACACGAAGCTGCTCGTATGATAAGATGATTTGGGTCTTGCTTGGATTTACAGTATGAATGCACCTCTTGAGAAAGTTTGAAATTCTCTTTCACAAGATCTTATATTTTCAAACTATCTGGCCACATCAATAAGTTTCCTCCTGTGTTTAGAAAATGGACACTGTTTGTATGTGGCTTCATTGACTCAATCCCTTTTGAGTGGGTGAGGTCTGAGAGTTGTTCTCTCAATTCTGTCATTGCTACATAATTTCTTTTGTAATCAAACAGTTCTTAATAGGATTTGCTGACTGCTGCTTCATACTTTATCATTTCTTGATCTGTTGCTGTTTCATCAACAATTTCAACGTCATTTGGCTTATCTAAAATACGATTTATGATAATGAGCTTCCGCTACTACCAAATTATGACTAGCTATGAATAAAATTCTACTGTCCGTCTTTTCTTTGGCTGCCATACGGATTCTTTCATCAGACCGCATTTGAAGTGCTTTAATAAGTGGTTCACGGGATTTGGAGAACTCTTGAGGTACATGCATGTCTTTTCATAAAATATACAAACAGAATTATAAACTCTGGATGACGCACCTAATGTAAAGATACCAATTGGATTCATTATGCTTGACCTTCATGAAAATTCTATTCAATATGTGATTACAATGCATATGATGCGCCTGACTGGCTGCACGTCTTTCATAGCTACTCTACAATTTTAACGATTTATCTCGTCAAGTTTTGAACTTTTTTTTTTTTACTTCATTTTATCTTGATATATTATATAATCATCTTTTACACAAGCTATGAGATTTGGGATTGTAAATACCGTCTTACCGCTGGTATTTTCTACTTTTCGTCAAGCTCCACTACAACAATGGCCTACTCGTTATTACTCTTCATCCTACTTGAAAGAAGTCAACCAGTTCATGTCTCAAACCAAGATGTTTCAACAACTTCCATCAAGCATTTATTCATCCTTAAGGAACCTAGGAATTACTAAACACCGCCGTGGCTGCAGAAGTGGAAAACAAGTAAAATTTAAATGTGATTCAAATTTACATATTCCTACTCGGATCTCTTGCCCAAAGAATAATTATGCAGTTTTTAACTCAACCGGTTACGGTCGAGCAACTCGTATTATAAACAATCTGATTCAAGTCAAGCACGTTTTCCAGCAGACAGAGAAGGCTAAGAACTATTTCGTCCCTTCCGTTGGTCTATCAAATGTTATGAGTCTGGCTCCTAAAATTGACGAAGTGAAGGTCTTTTTGGAACAACAACATCTAGATGTAATGTGCATATCTGAATCATGGCTCAAGGATTCTATTTATAACTCTGTAATAGATATTAACAACTACACCGTCGTTCGTAAAGACAGATCCCATGCTCAACATGGTGGCGTCTGTATCTACATCAAAGATTCGATTAAATCAACCCATCTGAAAGAACTGGAAGATCCGAATGGCCTTGAAGCTTTGTGGGTTAAATTGTCGCCAACGCGCCTGCCACGGGGATACAACTGCCTAATCGTTGGAGTTATTTATCATCCACCATCAGCCAACGATGACCTACTAATGGAATATCTTTCGGACACTCTCTCCAACATTGAGTGTTCTTCCCCAAACGCCGGTTTGCTGATTACAGGTGACTTCAACAGAGCAGACACAAAGCAACTAACAAAACACTTCCGCCTTACTCAAACAGTCATCTTCTCAACCAGAGGAGAGCGTACCTTGGACCTTATCTTAACCAATCTGAATACCTTCTATGATACTCCACAAAGATTCTCACCCTTTGGTTTGTCTGACCATTGCACAGTGGTAATGTGTCCAAAGCAACGTGTCAAGGAACATTCGACAACTAAAATTGTGGTAGTAAGGGAGAAAAAAC
>WUAP02151443.1:0-10873 GCA_015163945.2 Stichodactyla helianthus
TGGATGGATGGATGGATGGATGGATGGATGGATGGATGGATGGATGGATGGATGGATGGATGGATGGATGGATGGAAAGACATACAGACAGATAGACATGATGGTGATTGTGGGTTGTGATAATGATGATGATGACGATGATGATGATGAGGAGGAGGAGGAGATAGGAGCCCACCCACGGCTGCTTACACAAGTTGGATTATTTTTAGACTTGGTTAGTTACCAGGAGATAAAGGACGAGCGTAAGATAGAGCGAAGTCACTTTGTACTATTGCCAGATGATTATCAGGTTGCGAATTCCGGTAGTCTTCGAAAGCAGTAATGTTATACTTATTTTTAAAAGCATTCGTTGTCACCCTTCTGTAATAATAAAAGTAGATCGAATATAATGCAGAATGGACGACGTTAACAACTCTCTGAATGAAGTTCATCTTGCTTGGCAATCCTGTATGGAGATGTGGAATGTAAGACAGTGGTTGGTGGATGCCATTAACCCAAGACTGCACTGCTGTAGACTCTACAAGGCCACTTATAAAGGTAACCCGTCTTGGAATGTTAAGTAGCTCCTGTATAGCTGAGCCACAATAAAAAGTTACATCACTCAACATCACATCACACGTCCTGAATTCTTTTAGAAGATTCTTATCATCGAAGATACATTCACACGTGCGTAGTACAATTTTTTCGTAAGCCTTTGTTTCAGCAATCACCCCTGCCCCGTTTCGAAGAAGCATCATCTGAAGGTTCTGATGAATACCTATGGCATCGTTTCTCGCACAGGTTACAATTGTCAAATTTGGATGAGTTCTTACGCTGAGATCTTTTGTTTGAAAAGCAAGAAGTACGACCTGAATAAAAGGAATAGTATGTATATATTATTACGAATAGTGCATGTAACCATATACTAATTTGGAGAAACACTGGATGGAAGATGCCGACAACTGCCGAAATTTGGTATAGTTAGAGGAATGTTTTGAATTATATAATTTTCGATGAAATACGTTTTCTTCATCGCTAAAAACTGATGTTTTCACATGTAAAAAATAACACTACCACGGTTTGTACCTTTTACAGCTTAAAGCAATAAGGTTTGCTGATCGATAATTATATAACAAATAAAAGATATTACGAAAGAGTGAGAGATTTTTAACATTCGAAGATAAAATCCATATCTCCGCGCGCCTATGTAATATCCTCTTTTTATTGTTCATTTTTGTTTCAATATATATTTTCGTTTCTGATTGGCTGAGGATCCCTGGTCAATTCTCCATGACCAGACGTCATCGTCCTACAATTTTTATGGCTGTACTCCGACGTCACAGCGCGTCTTGTAGACACCGTATTAAGTAATAATTCAATAAAGAAAAATCAGTTTGATTATGTATTTAATGTCATATATTTTGAATGAATAATAAAGCAATTATTGGATTTGGCTGTCGTATGATATGAAGAATTATTCAGACCTCGCGAGGCTGTTATCCGCCTCAGTCGACGACGGTTTCGGCAGATAACAGTCACCTCGATCTGCATAATTCTTCAAGTCATATTCCGCCTCAGTCCAATAATTGCTTATTCAATTGTTTCCAAAATTGAACAGGTCCTCATTACTTATATTAATGAAATCATCAGTCTGAATCAGTAAAAGCACGCAAGCCAAATATATACAGTCAGTCGGTTGTACCTCGAGACTCTCACTGCGCCATATATTGAATCAGGGGAGTCATTTATGTTTATTTGTTGTTCTTTGTAGTTCGAACCACAGGCTACTATGTGAAACCTAATTTGCAATAATTTCTATTATAGAGCCATGGGTAAAACAATGATGTATTTCAAATTCAATTTATCCGTATGTTTTTTTATATGAAATGATTACTCCCCTGACGTCACAGTCATTAGCATATGACATGAAGAAACCTTTAAAACTCCAAGACGCCTCACTTAAACTATATGAATTTTTTCGGTTATTGAAAAGCTGACCCCGTGTAGAATCAATAATGAAAATATTGTCAGAAGTGTGAGGGGACTTTAATTAAGTTATTTACCTTTCTCATAGTCGACCCAATAGACCTTTCCCGAATTCGGTTGGATGATCAGGAAACAATGGTTTCAAGTCGAGGTTGATCTTGATAAACAAAAGAATCAAGTTCAGTCTCGACTTGGAACCATTGTTTCGTGATCATCCAAGCGAATTCGGGAAAAGTCTTGGACAATTTTTTCTCGCACGCAGTACTAAGCCGCTCTACAATTTTGCCATGTTTGCTTCTATCATATTAACTATGCTTCTATGTGGGGCTGATTTCATGCTATATTGCGCATATCAGTCCTTAATAATGATTGCAGTTTTGTCTGACATGAATGGTAAAGAATATAAATCTCCAATTCTTAGTTAACTTTAAAAAGACCTAAAGAGTTAACCCTAGATTAGAACTAATCAGGCTTTGAAAGACTGGGCCGTGCTGTACACAGGAAAGGAGGGAGCTTGTTCTTTTGTTCTTCTATAGAGGTTTTGCACGACCACGTGAAGGCAGCCGTGTTGCATGGCAGAACAATAGAATCTCTTTCCACTAAGGGATTGAATTCTTTCTCATGTAAAACGATTTTATTGTTTCTCCCATGCAACATGGCTGCCGTGCAAAACCTTTATACTTCGAACACGACAGCTGCTGTATCGAAATAGTTTGGTACGATATAGCATACCTCGAAATTTCTTAAGGCATTCCTCTATACAAGGGTATATAGCATTTTTCGAACGAATGGACGCTTCGTGCCCAATCAAAATGTAAATAAAATCCACGTGTCACCCATGCCAACATGCTTCGATCTTTACCAAGAAGTGATTAGTGGATTGAGAAGCCACGACAAACACTTCAAAGAGTGTTTCATTCGTTACGCAGCCCTTTACAAGGGTCCCGCTTAAACAACGATTAAAAAAATGTTTGGGCGTTTGCATGATCAGAAGGTTCTGCTCTCTCAAGTGAATGGACATACATTCATTATATATACCTGATGATCTCTTTGTACAAGTTCTTCAGCGACCTTTTTCATTACAAGATAAAGACTTCTCGCGTTATATGGGAGTAGAAGAAACTTGGCACCATAGGCACTGCAAATGAAAATACTGAACTCCAGGAAAATGTTTAGAAACAGCATTCTTATCCTCCTCCTTGTTCTCACCAGACCGTTCTTTCTGCAGTCGAATTAATTTTGCAAGCGAAACAGCCGCAGGCGATCGTCAGATAAAACAATAGCGCCTGATGCAATAAGTACGTGACAGTGTTCCCACAGGGAGGACTGATCATAAAAGTGAAACTAATTAAGCCTTAGAAAACGCTTAAGCCTGGTTCACACTAGCGTCGTAATCGTAATCGTAAGCAACGTACGCAGACTCAGTAGCGTACTGCTCATTAACAGTGCTTGTCTTTTTTCACACCTCATTGATAAATACACTACGGAGTCTGCGTACGTTGCTTACGATTACGATTACGACGCTAGTGTGAACCAGGCCTTACGGCGAGTGATTCTAAACCTTTCAAGCGTTTTTCCAACATCCCAGGTGTTGATAAATCGGCAGCAAATGAAAAAAGCGTTTTATAAAGCTTTTATAAAATAAAATAATATATATGCTTCCATGAAAAACAATTTTTTCATCTCTTATATCAGACGGTTTAATAAGCGCGCGTTATATCGTCGTTTTTTTATAATGAAAAATAAAATTCAAACAAATCGTATTTCATTTATTTTCTTTACTCTGAGAACGAGATATCTGCTATCGAATATGAAACAACCGAAAAATCATGGGAAAAAACTAGTAGAACTGTTTTTAAAACCCGCGATTTAGTTTTCCTATATAATAGACCTGCTCGGCTTGGGCGTAATGTTTTCCCATTTTAGATCACGTGTCATTCCCTTACGTTTTATTTCTTTGTTTCTCGGTAACGCTTGAGAAGATACATTAATATGTATAGCCTCAAACAAAGAATCTTATTCCCAAGAGGATGACACTTGGTTTGAAATGGGGAAAACATTACGTAACAGCCAGAAAGGTCAATTCTCCTATGGTATCCAATGCAGAAATGCGTTGTCAAGAGAGGCAAACCCTGCAGTGATTTCTACCCATACTTCTTTTCGGTCCAGTCGCGCAGGCTTGATGCGGTCAACGACAACGTTTTTTGAATTGAATTTATAGACCTGAATTAAGGAATGCTTTACGGTTTTCACGCGATGATTCTATTCACCAGATTCCATACATCGGTTCACTGACCAAACAGAAAGCTCTCGAGCGAGGCGTCAAGGTCCAGTGGCCTTAGTTTCAAAGGATTATGCAAATATCCCCTTGGAGCCTAGGCTGAATGCTTTGTGTTTGACCAGTGAACCGATGTATGGAAACTGGTGAATGAAGACTACCACAGTTGTAGTCGAAACTTCACATAAACTTTTACGCGTGAAAAACCATAAAGCATTCCTTAATTCATGAATACCTCAAGCGAAAGCCTCAAGTTTAGAATTGAATATACACTAGCCAATCAACCACAACGTTTATTGATTTTTACTCTATTCAATTTACGTTACCAGTCAGGATGACTTCAATTCAAGTTGGCCCTCAAAGAGATTCATGAGTGTTTGGAGAGGAAATAAACCACATTTTTAGAGACAATTTCTCGGTGTAAAATATATAACCTCTCCCATCTTCAGTAGAACACAACAAACGGTTTTAAAATATATATCTTTCCTCTAGTGGACCTAGTTCACCCGGGCGGGCTAGTCCAGTTTGCGGACCATTCATGGCAATGTACCTACAATTACGGATCAGCGACCTTTACCATTCATCTTAGCCCTCGGTCTTGTTATCTCTCAGTTCTTCATTGCCCACGTATCTACGTGATTGACATTTTTACTCATAAAAACGTTTAGTACATGGATTTCACCAATAATTTGTCCACTTATTGTGAAGATTTTAAGAATTAAGCAAAGCATCGATCGAAAACTCACAATTCTTTTAAATCAATGAGAGTTTATCAGGTATGGCGCTGACTTCACGTGACATTAGGTAATGTCCTTTCCTGATTGGACAATACGTTTTTGGAGGCAAAACAAACTTCGTAATCAAGCGAGTTTGTTTCGCCTCCAAAAACGTATTGTCCAATCAGAAGAGGGCATTACGTAATGTTACGCGAAGTCATACATAAAGTCAATCAATAACTAATTCAGCTGCCAGTCCCTTGGGAAAGTCTCAAACGAGGCTATCTGGTCAATACAATGCTTAGTGACTCATTTGCATCTCATCTGCATAACAGCCATACTTACAGCTATTAAGTAAAGAATGCTTTTGTGCGCCTTTTTTTTATTGTTGCATAGTTTATATAAATTCAAAACCTGTGCGTTGATATTACTCTTTTTCTTCGGAAGAAGCCAATCTGTTTGAGGACGCTGACGAAGCTTAGCTGAACTGGAATTTTAGAGGTACTATGAAAGAAAGCGCTTGTAGCTACCTGGTTTATCACTATAGCTCTTCCTTTTTCTATATTATATACAATTCACGCGCCCAAAAGTATCGATAACTATACAGAAAACTCTTACTTAGCCGATATTAAAATTAACAAAAATATCAGCAAAATACCTCAGTCAAAGTAAACGCATTAGTTTTTTGAAAAGGATTGTTTTAAGCTTGGCAGTTATTTTTTTATTGGTGATCATGTTGAGTCTCAACTGCTCTTCTGACACACTAGCTTCAATATTCTTTCACTGTTTGCTTTTGCAAGATCTAGAACAATCACAAATGGATACTAGTTTCTAATAGCAAGGGCAAACAGCCCCAGGGAATAATGGAAGGAAGAGCAGAATGATGGCACTCACAGTCAAAGGACATGAAGTGTGTCCCTCTAGACTTCATTAATGATTTCATTATTCGAATATCGAGTTGATTGTTCGCTCTGAGTTTTCATTTACGAAACCGAAGACTCCAAACTTCAAAATCTATTTTCTACTTGCATGTTGATTGAATTCTTCAACGAGTGTCATAAATAGGTTGGAAAACCCCACAGAAAGGCTAGTATGAAGTTTGGTGCTTTTCAGATCAAAATTCGAGTAGAGAATTAATTTTGAAGTCAGGAGTTTTCGGTTTTATTAATGAAAACTCTGAGTGGATAATCAACTCAGCATTCGAATAATGAAGTCTAGAGGGGCACACTTCATGTCCTTTGACTGTAACTGGCTTTAGCACTATGTTGGACAATAAAAACATTGATTAATTTGCTTATTAAAAGCGACAAGGAATTGCTCTAAAAGATAACCGTCAAAATCATATAAATTTGTAACATTTGTAACATCAAATATGCAGATTTTTATTCAGTTGGCACATTTTCTCACATCAGATGCAATCCCAATAGCAACAATTTGTTAAAGCGTATCTTGTTCAACAATAACAAAACAATTTATATTAGCCTCCAATAAGTTAACTTGCACAAAATGAGCAAATTAATACAAGTTTTTGTTATCAAACCTGGTTTTATTTTCATTACTTTGGGCCGACAGCTGATTTCCTGAAGCACGCAGCCACGTGCATGCATTAGCATGTTATTTTACTCAAATTCTAATTTGTATGTTAGAGTGGTTTTCATTAACCCGTGAAACAAAGTGTACTAATTAGAGTGTAATAGTCAGATAGACACAATGAAAAACAAAAGAACCAAAGTGTAATAAAGCGTAATACGCTAAATTGTATTTCACGGGTTAATGAAAATCACTCTAAAAGTAAATCATGTGAAAACGTTCTATTGTTTGACCACAAAACCATCAATGTAAAGAGATACGGGATCCACGGAAATTTGACTTTTGGAATTCGGAATCCAGAAGAATTTGGCATTTTGATTTGGAATTCGGAATCAATCACGTGCAAATCTGGAATCCAGTCTTTGGAATCCAGAATCCAGCATCATTCCGGATTCCCTTCGATTGATGACAACTAATCAAGCCTCCTTCCCTCACAGGTCTAAAACCATGCATCGTTTTATCACGTGGTTTATCCTGCTGTTCATTGGAGCATTACTTTTGGCCCAGGCTCCTCGACTGTCAAACGCGAGAAGGTTTCTCGATCTAGAAAGGAAGTCAGCCGGGACAAAAGAGAAGTACTCTGTCATATTTGACGCGGGCTCAACCGGAACGAGAATCAAGGTTTACAAGATCACTTTAGCACACGATCCTTTACAAGTCTCTGATGTCAAACAAGTTCCTGTTCCCAAGCCTGATAAAGTTAAACCTGGTCTGAGTACGTTTGCTGATGATATCGATGGCATTGGAAGGTATTTAAGACCTCTGATCGATGAAGCCTTGAAGGTGGTCCCTAAAGAGAAGCACCAGGCCTCTCCTATTCGATTATTCGCTACAGCTGGTATGAGACTGCTAAAAAAAGATGAGGTAATGCGGCCACCATACACTAGTACTGGCGTTGTACGCGGTTTGTTTGGGATATCCCAGTGATTATTTTATGAGTAGTTAAGGAAAGAGATGCAAGCCCGAGGCGATAGAGGTAGGAACGAACCGGGCACAACGAAGAGAAGTACTTTTTTTTTGAAATCTTAATCATTATTGACTGATATCGTAGAGGGTGATATTCTGGTGTCTACGAAATTTTCAGATTGCATCCAATCCGGTTGGATGTCATGTTCCACGATTGTCATGCCCGCTCTAAGGAAGATTAGAACGCACCTCGCGTTTTGACATCATCATGAAAAAGTAATTCCAAAATATCATTTGTTTTGGTCATGAGTGAAACTAATTGTTCGTGTTCTAAACATAGATTGATAAAATCCTGAACAAGGTGGACGATCTTCTCTCCAACAAAGAATTCTGTCCATTCCTGTACAAACGCGCCTCCAAGGTGATTACCGGTCAAGATGAAGCAGTCTATATGTGGGTGACGGTTAACTTCCTCAAGGGGTCGTTTTCTGGTGCATCATCTGGTACAACGTATGGTACTATAGATTTAGGTGGGGCCTCCGCTCAAAACGCATTCAAGGTTTGTATTGTGAATGTCTTTATAGCAACGGCAATAAAATGACTAAATGATTTATTTGTATTAATATTAGAACGTACGCCTGGGTGACACTTTACAGTCGCAATTAGGCAATGACAAACTCCTGGCCCTATGTGTTTAACGTCTCTAAATGAGACGGAACCGTCATTTACGTGGTCATCCGAGGCACGATGAATGTCAAACGTTGCACGGTAGAGTCCAGCAGGGACCTGCACATAAAATGGCAAACTAAGCATATTGACTTCTTCTCTTATATTCTCCTCAATTTCTGAAGTTTATCAGGCGAATAATTCCATCTGGTATTGTATCTTTAGGTGGCAAACAGAAAGTCCAAACTACCAGTGCTGAAGTTAGCCATAGCAGGAAAGAAATATCGTATCTTCGCACACAGTTATCTCGGCTATGGCGAAGCAGAAGCGAGAAAGACCTTCCTAGAAGTGCTCGTGAAGGAAACCATAAAGACCAGAAAGTTCAGAACGGATGGTGAAAAGGTGTACAGTCCGTGTCATAACTATGGGTTCAACACATCTGTCACAGTTGACGGCAAGGATTATGTAGTTCGGGGAGCTTTCAAAAATGCAAAACTTTGCCAGCGCTATCTTAAGTCGATCTTTTTTTGTAGAACATGCGCATTTAAGGATCAACCCAGATTGTCAGGCGACGTTTACAGCAGTAGTCTGTTCAGCTATGCATTTAGAGAAACGGGTGTAGTCCAGAAAGATGACGAAGTTGTTACAATCGATAAGATAGAAGAAAAAGCCAATTCACACTGCTCTAAATCGGTCTTTAGGCTTGATATTAAGAAGGATTACTTAGCCTACGCTCGATGTTTCCACTTGAATTACATCAAAGTGATGTTGGTCAACGGTTACAGGGTCAATAGGAAATTTGTACTGCATAACGCGCGAAAACTCAACGGTTTTGACCTGAATTGGAGTCTCGGAGCCGTGTTAATGACTAACCATTTTCTTGATTGAAAAAAGCTAAGGTTCAAGGTGGTTATCTGTAAATTCACACTGTGCGTAACATGAAATAAACGCGTTTGATACATTGGAGATCTTTTGTTGTCACTGGTTTTGTAATCCGAAGAACTATGATTTATCCCTGATAAACTTGAGTCATAAGCTTGGGGAAAAAATTTGAACCGCACTCTTTACCGTCTTTGCTGTTCTGTTGGTCTTTTGCTGTTGATCGCCTTTTATCATAATATTTTTGATTGCACTAACTAGTCCCGGCTAAACGCGTTCTGAAGTGCTTGAATGGAAGGTTCGCCGTGCAAAAATGTTTTCACTCAACATATTCGCCAGAGAAAAGTCCATCGTATGCATAGTCTCTGTCAAGGGATACTTTATCAACAGTTTTTTTTTCTCTTCTCTCTTCTCTTTTTTTCTCTTCTTTTTTCTTATCTTTTCTTTTCCTGAGAAGTCTTATTTCATTTCTGAATAATATTCGATCCCAGATTCCATTGATCGGGATTTTATACGGGGCAGAGTCGGGTTTAATGCTGAAAAAGCGTAGCATTTCTCTTAGCCGGGTTCGTTCTGCTAGCTTATATATTAACTGTTAATGTGCCTAGCATAAAGGGAATGAAAGGACGAACGGATGAAAGGATGGACGAAACAATCAACACAAAGGATCTTATTTTATTACGTGTTTGTTCTATTTAAGTTTATACCATTTATCTTACATGAAAAAATAGGCTAAAAGGACGTGAAAGCTTAGTCACACAAATTAAAAATAGACTCACAGCAATTGTTAATTTTGCTCGTACAAAATCGGAGGTCTGGTACGTGGTCACATAGTTACTTGCCTCCACCGACCCTCCCGGTAAAACCATCTAGATGATCCTGTTAGAGTGGAGCACTGCTCCAAGGGTCCAATTTAAATCAAAACCATACAATTCATTTGCCACGTGTAATTTGAGGGTTTTTCTATCCGTGTTGTACCCATCGTGAAGCAGCTCGTACAGATAATTTAGCCGGAAACACAAATTGTATACATCATAGATTTCCTTGTCGAGAGAGTACGCGGCATTCTTTGAGCAAAACACGTGGGAAAGTAACCTTATTTTAGGCAAAGGAACAACTTCGTCCTCTGACTTTGCTATTCCCGAGTCGTGGAGAGCGTAGTAGAAAACACTGAAGCCGTAAAAATGGCCAGACAGTTCTGGCTGGTTCTTCAGCGGCCAATTTTTTTTACAGAAGAATTTTTCTTGGATGTATTTTTTTTACAGCGCACTCCGTTGTACTTGCCGAGCAAAAGATATTTCTTATTTTCGATAGTGTTACAATCTTTCTGTGCTTATCATTATAACAAGGGCTGATTAATAACCTATTGAATAACCGTTTCCTCTGCGTTAAGTATTCGATGTAGTGGTCTCTGGCCTCGTTGGCCCCGTAACCAAGGTAACTGTGAGCCCATACTGCGTACTCCTTGCCGTGGATTGTGTGAACATACGTGGGTGGCAAGTCCTTGTTTTTCACACGTTCACCTGAAACGGAAATAGAGTTTCAGACTTTGATTAGTAAGAGACTCCGTCAGACAGACCGAAAGAGACAGGGTAGACAGACAAACAGACCAACAAACTGACAGACCAAAAGACCAACAGATAGACAGACAGACAGACAGATCCGACAGAAAAACGCACATACAGACAGACGGAAACACCGACCAAAAGAAGAAGAAGAAGAAGAAATTTAGACTTGTCCCCAGCACCAGGATCACAAGGGTTTTGTAAACGAGGCCTGTCACCCATTCATCCTATATATACACCTATTTCAAAAATCGTTGTCGCAGCCGAAGCAACAGTCCACACTCCAAGGCCGCAAAGAATTTCGGTAA
>WUAP02151454.1:0-10872 GCA_015163945.2 Stichodactyla helianthus
ACAAATAAACGCACTTGCTGACTGTACAATGAACTCGAAATTTCCATACTGCACTCAGCTTCGCTTCGTGCAGTATTCGAAATTTCTCGTTCATTGTACAGTCAGCGCGTGCGCTTATTTGTAAACAAAACACTCACAACAGCCTCTAACCTATAAATACTTAACCAAATTCAAATTATTTCAGCCGTCAATTTGAAAGGCGAATTCAATCAACTTGAGAATGCAGTAAACATGGGGTCATGTACAATGCAATGTATGAACAAGATCATGCAAGGGAAAATGTACGACAAATGCATGATTGAAAAAAGTGAAAGAGGAAACAGCTTTACAAGCTAGTAATAATTGCCAGGTATCAAACCGGAACTCTCTGAAGACAAGTATGGTATTCTGCATGTAAAGTTCTTGTCATAAAAAACATAATCATTTGATTATTCCGACGGGAAAGAGAAAACCACGGTAAATGAACCAATGAGACTGTGATATTTCCAAGTTCTGTCAAAAATTCGCCGCGTTGCTTAATAAATATTCTCAGAATAAAGCAATCGCTCTGAGACCCGAAGCCATTGAAGGTCTAAACTTGATGCAGATTGGGTTGTCTGGTACAAAAAGTTTACAGTAATAAAAGAAAAAAGAAAAATACAGACATGACTTAGGTTAGAACTTTCCTAAACCTACGAGAAAGTCCAAGTGGATTCTTATTAAATGGTCTATAAATGCATTTTTTAGGAAAAATATGTTAAATATTGTTAAATGACTATTTGTGTGCAGTAGGCATTAAACTATTTACTTCAAACTTTTGTTTTGCGTCGAAAAAAAGCGAAAAACTCTTCAACCTTTTTAAAAGAATTTTTTTCAGGTTGACATTCCAAAACTTTTTTTTTTTTTTTTTTAGTTCTAAATACTCAACCCAGCGCTAGCCATTTCAAGATAAACCTTTTGTAGTAAAATTATACAAGGTGGATAACTTTTACAATACACAATACTTACCTCGAAGTGGGATTAATTCTACCGCTTGAAGCTTATGGTTCACGGGAAATTTTTCGTAGGCAGGCAGAAGTGTTGCAGCCAACAGCGACAGATGTAAAACTTCCTTATCAATTCAGTAATGTCTATCCGCATTAATGCAAGCGGTTGTGTATCGCAATACAGACCAATGACATGACAGTATTCACTAAGAGATTATCAACTGTCGTATGAAGTATACGATCACTAGTCGCGATACGTTTGAGCAACAAGAGATGGTGTAACGTGCGCATGTCAACGAGATTGAACCTCAAACGCGTCTCACGCAGCTCGAACGGTAATTTGAAGCACAGGACATAAGATGAAACACGGTAAGTTTTAGGAATCTTTTTTAGATTGACGACTGAATGCAACAGCCTAATATTTTTGCCCTTAAGATTGACCAAGAGAACGGGTTACGCGAATTCGAAGCCGATACTCTGTGTGTATAATCATTAAAGCATGCATATGCCATATACTCATCAGGTCATAGCATTACATAGTTAACCTTTGGTTGAAGAATCGCAGTGGTATTTACAAGCTATACTAACTAGTTCCTCGCTCGTCGAAGGGTTATGAATTTGGAAGCATTCTTAACTTAAGAAAAAAAGATTTCAGCCGTATTTTCATTGCGTAGCTTGACAAGCTTTCAAGTACTAGAGCTACTGAGAGAGACAAGAATCGCATTCAATTATATAAAAATCTCATATTCGTTGCTATTATATCTAAACAAACGATCAAATCTTATATTAAACGAGAGAGTTTATTTTCAAAAGAATTAATATTTAGTTTACAAGATCATTTTTGGGTCGAAGCATTTCTAATTAACAAAAATATACGCTCCTGTTATTCCAGCGTCGAAGCCATGGAACCTGTGTTAAGTTAAATTTCGCTTTGAACTTTCGCTTATAGAAAGAAGAATTTTTAAATCTGAATGGTTGATTTCATTACTTACTCGTTTGTATCTAGCTGCATTGATATGTAGCAATCAAAAAGCGAATAACATATTGTTCATATTCAATTTTTACGCTTGTGAAGTTACCATTTTCACAATATTAATGAAGCGAATGTGAGTAATAAGTTATGTAGTTATTGATCAAAGTTAATTGTTATCCATAAGAAAAACACGAACATAAATAGGTACATAAACTATCACAAAAGACCTTGAAAAATACTCTCTTACAAAATGTAATAGAGGTAAATAAAATATAAAAAGAGTAGCAAATAGACTGTTTGATTTGATTTCTTGATCACGAAGTTCTTTGGGTACAAAGGAATCTATAAATAGCTCGTGTTCGCGTTTGGCATATCTCTTTATATCATATTTCGCAGAATACAAACCTCTATTTCTCTAAGATTAAAACGCAATTTTGGTTTTATTTCTAACAAACGAACAAACAAACAAACAAAAAAACGAACGAACGAACAAAGTAAAACAGAATAGCCTGAATAAATTCGGGAAAAAATTATAACTAGAAACAGTGTTAGACTATATGATGGTCAAATTCAACCTGACCACTTCTAGGAACGAAACATTGGTTTTACATCCATTTTCAACCGGACCACTGTTTTAGATCGAGTTTTTGAAAATCGGACCACTCACGTAATTGTGACTACGACTCTGCCGGAAATTTTATAAAAAATACTTATTTTTAGCTCTCGTAACTGATTTTCCAATCTTTGTCTATTACACTTAAATCGAGAAACATCAAAACCGTATAGAATGTTATCTTACATAGAGTCTTTTTAAAGATTATTAATTGTTTTAGCTTCGTCTCTGGTAATCAAAAGTCAGTTAGGGGAGCATTCATAATTTATGTAGAGGGGGTATGACGATTTTGAGAGGAAGGTCATGATTTTTGCTGTCATTCAGCTAAGCTTAGTTGTGAAGCATCATGCAGTCTGCTGTGTGGGAGGTCGTTGGTTCAAGCCCTGGCCGGACCAGTACTCAGGGTCTTAAAATAACTGAGAAGAAACCGTAGACCCTGTCTCCCATTCCTTCGTTAACCTGTATATAGGGGACATTAAAAGCACTATTCGTTGAACGATTCGTATTAGAGTAGGGGATCGTCTCCGCTTCAACAGCCTACCCCAACTGGAGGCATAACATACTATACTAATTATCCACTCATGATTGTAATGCACCTATCAATGTTTAGCCCCAGGAAGGGGGGGGGGGGGGGGGCAGGAAGGCCCAATGAGCAAGATCCTATTTCAATTTCCCCTGGGTTGACCCCCACCCTGGGGCTAAAAATTGATAGGTGCATAAGCTGTGCGGCTGCCAATGGCGCCTGAATATGCAGCCCGTAAAGTCCTCGGGAAAATCGTGAACGATTCTATTTTCCCGATTCTGTTTACGATCATCCCAGATGGTCTGGGATAGTCACATTCTCGGGGACGGGTAAAGGTCTAGTGACTAGTAGGACAGGACAGTCACGTGATAGAGTGAACGGTTCGGTTTTCCCAAGATGGCGGGCGAACTGCTCTTTAGTCATGACTCTTGTGATCACTAATTCCTATGGATTCAAAGAAGCTCAAGGGTAACTGAATTTCGCCACGAGGCTGAAGTGATTGCCAGCCGATAAGCCGTCGACATGAGCGGCGAAAAGTCCGAAAATAAGCGCAAAAGCAAGGGTTTGACGTGGGCAGAGGCCTCGAAGATGGTACGTTGTGTAGTGAAGTTGCTCGATGGTTTTGGGCTCTGCCCGCGACTTCCCATTGTTTGCAGCCTTTCTAACCGGTATATTTCCTTTAAATAGGTACTAGAGAGAGCCGAGTGTCCTATGACCCACAAGGAAATATTGAAAGTCATTCAGGATGAGAAACTTCGCGACGTCAGGTGAGTTGACGTTGGTCTTCAGTAACTGTTCGCTAGCCCAGGACGGCGTTGCACACTTTAATAAATAACGAACTACATAAATGCAAAACGCAGACTACAGTTTACTAGCGATATAGACTATAGTTTTGTTTAGTCTAAACTAAGGAATAATTTCTGGTGTTTCATATTTTAATTCCATTTCTTGTAACGTTTGTGTTTGACATGACTCATTCATATTCTCCACGCTAGTATACAGTATGGTTTTAAAAATACCATGTTTTTATTCAAAACCCGAGTACTTCGTTTGTTACTGAGAATGCTATTCTGCAGATATTTCCCAGGGGTTGATTTACGCACAGAATACAAAAGTAGCATTGACAAAGTCCAACAAGTGAAAATATTTCATTTCGTCATTTTATTGTCTTTACAAGTGACTCACGTGTTCCTTTTCAATGTGGAAATGAAACCTTCAGAGTGATTTTATAATTAACTTGGCTTTGTTGTCGTATGGTGACATTTGATTCCATATTTATCTTGTTTTAACAATTGTCTTTGCTCTTTGGTCTTGTAATGAAACTTTATGCATAGAACCCTTGGTTTTGACATGTTGTCATTACAGTAATTGGCCTTCATCTCTATGTCAAAGCACACATGCTTTTTCTGAGACTTAATATATACTACATGTAAATGTTCACATTCACTTTAGCCTGCAAATAATTTTTTCTCTAAGCCTGTCATGTGTCAACCCAGTTACAAGGTTGGACCTGACGTGCTGCTGGTCTGGTCGGACAACTTTAAAGATTTGATCAATGATCATGTCTGGCCAGACTGAGCATTCGTCAGACAAAACCTCAAATTTACCAGACAAATGTCCGATGACTGGCACTAATTTTCAGGCTTGCATTTATGGTAGAACCCACATCTCAAATGGTAAAAAAACTTAAGCAGATTTATTTTACAAAGCTAAAACCTTAGCATACGTTAATGAAATCCTGCCAAATCATTATAATTCAAGATTGGATTAATAGCTTTCTGTGTATAAAGACAGCACTCCTTTTAAAGTTGTGGAGACAGTGCCGAAAGCTTGTATTTTACTCTAAACTTAGGGAGCTTGAAGATTATCCTATGTACAACTATAGAATACCCCATAGCTAATGTTAATAACAAAAGGTGCTGTTATCCTTGCTGTACAAAGATTTCCAAGACCTAGATATGAAATGGCAGGGTATTCTATAGTTCTCCCTTATCCAATGTATGGAATCAGATATTTTCTTCAAAATTACTTTTTTAAGGCTGATGATGGTACAACTTTTGCTTATAGCATTTGCTTGAAATCTGCTTACACCTTGCTTAATATATGAATTGCTTTGTGTAATTAAACCTCCATCTTGCAAGCTTACAACTGTTGTATATGACAAGAAAAAAGTTCTAGGGTTGATTTACACAAAGCAATTTGTGTTGCAAGCATGGCTTAAACAGATTGCATGCAACAGTTGTACACGTAAGCAGAAGCTGTACCATGTAAATTGGCCTTTACATGAAGTGCCTTTTTTGTGGCAGTGTTCTTCCTACAGTGGAGATTCAATGGTTCTTTTGATATTAAGTGTTTCTATTTTTCTTTATTCTAAACTAGCCGTGGACATTCTTCACTTGCCTGCTTGAATGCCATGCTTCATCATCATTCTCGTGGTCCTGATGCACTGTTTTACAAAGTAGATGGCCGGATGAGCTGTTATGGAATAAAGGTTAGTTAAGATCAGTTATTATTTTTAATAGGTATGAGCATGAAACTAGGGAAATATCATCCTACAGTACATATAGTTCTTCAGTAAGTTCATGTTTTCCATTCAAGTCAATGATTTAAGGCACTTTTAAGTCACATATAGGTGGTTTGCAATCATTCCCTTGAGAATAAAATAACAAAAGACACCACCACCATATGCAAAGGAATTCATTAAAAAATCTTTTAAGTTCAACCAACATGGCTGCAATTATGTCACATGAAAAACAGCAATAAAACAATTCTTCTGGTGTCAATTCACAGTGGAGGGTCACTGTTGTGTTGCCTTTTAACTCCCATTCCAGCTCTCACTACCTAAGAAAATTGTTTTACAAATAAATATCATTGAGATTTGGCTAATGCCATTAACTGCTTTTGTAACTGATTGCTCTTAAATGTTCATAGCCATTCAACAGTTTCTAAATAGGCTTTACTTTAGGTGACTGAGAACAATCTAGGAGCAAATTCATTTTTTTATCTAGTGTGAACCACCTGACTGAAAATCCTAGATTTGCCCATGTCCTTTACTATAATAACAAAAGGAATCCTTTACTGTAGTAAGGAATCCTTTGCTGTAGTATCAAAATGAATCAATGTCTAAATTGGAATTTTTGTGCTCCCCTTAACAATAATATGGAATATTAATAACAATATTGAACAAATCTGCTAGCATGGTACTATTTATGTTTCCACTCAATTCAAATGTTTTAGAATGAGATTCTTTGTCTTCTGTATTTCATTCCCAAAATTTCACAAATTAATAGTTCAGTTAGCTAGTGATTAACTGCCATTAGAAAAGTGTGAAATTAAACTATTCTAAACAGCTCAAGGATTACAAGAAGACAGCTCCAGGATTATTCGAAGCTATTTAGAGAGAATTAGTAACTTACCATATGTTAGAGCTGAGAAACCAAGACTCTTGTTAATCTAGTCATGTCTTCAGTGATTTACGAGTCAGGCATGTGACAAATTCAGCAACAGTGTTGTTCAAATTAAAATATATACAGCAAGATAGGAGTTAGACAGTGTAGACATTTCACTAATTTCCTAACTGGAGGACAAACAAAATATTTTTACATGATAATAGTCTTCGATTCTCTGGAGGGAAAATGGCTATTGCTTTGTCCTTCAGTTTGGGAATTAGTGAAATTGGTCTATTGAGAAATCATGGGTTATAACTGTTATACAGAAACATATATGTCTATGGAATCATTTTTTCATGTGCTTTCCCCATTTGAGTTGTTTTCTAGAATAGTGATATTTATTACTGTGAATCAGCTTCCATTTCAATTACCGGTAATCAACAGGTGTTTCAGCACTCACACTAAACGGGTTCAGAAATGATTACACTTATCTAATTTGAACAACAATTAGTATTACTGCCACAATGACAGTTGGTTAGAAAGAATTAACAGGAATTTTTGAGCCCAAAGTTGATGTTGCGTATAATCCAAATGTGGCACTTGGTACATTCTTGATAATTAAATAATATTCAGTGAACATTCTGTATGAATGATCAATGTTTTGCTGAAAGATATTCTGTACAGGATAGAGATTCCTTGTTATTATATATTGTCAAAATTACTTTTGAATAGCTTGTTATATTATCTCTGAACTCATGTAAAGCCTTAATAGTGCAGGTTTTGTATGACTGAAAAAGTCGTGGTACGAACACAGCGCAGACATGGTCAAGGTGCAGCAAGGAACTTTGAAATTCTAGGAAACATCATGGCTGTGGCAATGCACACTTATGGCACTGACCGTGCCGCAACTTTTTCACAGTCATACGAAATGTGCTCTATGTCTTCAAAATCAGCATTACACACAAAACTTATATTTACTAAAAGACATACAGCAAGAAATTTTTCTAATCAATGACTTATTTTAATCCACAGAAACATAAAACTGAAAGCGCAACCCCTGTGATGAATAACTCTAAAGGTTAGTCGTTATTGTAAATCTGTATGGCTATGACTTCATTTACAAACCATTTTGTACTGAATCACTGACTTAATCAGGGATGCAAAAAAAAAAAACAAATAAACTCTTGTCACATCTGGTGTTGTGAAGGGAAGAGTCATTTTTAAATATCAGTATTTTCTTTGACTACATCAAGATTTGGCATTTTAATTACATCTTTATTACAGTTATTACAGGCTATGAAAACATACTGTACTGTCAACAACTTAAAAATTATTAAGATGTCAGAAACCATCTTCAGTAAACCACACACAATCATGAAATATGCTAATACAAATCCTTGTCAGTTTTTAGCTCTGAAAACATTAATTAAGGACAATAATTTTAATTTCTATTAAATTGTTCTTTGTGTCTGTACTATTTTCCCAATTATTCACTGTATTTATCTCAAATCTTTCCTGAATATGTTATGAATATTATTATAGTGATGAAATGCTTTTTTCCCTTTAGACAATATTCCACCATCCCCAAGTGCAAGCACATTGTCAAACCAGCCTTCCATCTCCTCAGACTCTGAGCCTTCATCACCTCTAGATTCTGCATCATCTGTTATTTCTGCTTCTACAATCAATGCAGAACCATTACCACAAGAAAGTCCAGATCCTTCAGTAGTAGTGGATATACCAGAAGTACCTGATATCCAGAGAGAAGAAACACTATCCTGTAGTTCCCCCACAGAGAAAGACAACATCGTTTTTCAGCCAAAATCATCTGCAACTCTATTGTCTCCACCTCCTCCAAAACGACCAAGACCGTTGTCAAAAAGTAGTAAAAATAACCGCAAGAGGATTCCTGACCCACGAACACGTGTTAGCCAGCCTCCCTCAAAAAAAGCCAAGCCAAACAGCACCAGGCCAAGACCAGTAGCTAAAACTGTCTTAAAAAATCTGAAGGTGGGAACTATTGGAGAGATGAATGAAAGCCAGAGTGCAGGGGAAAACAAGGTACAACAATTATGACTTATCAAAACAAAGTATTAGTGGCCTTACGGTAATTTAATTCCTATTAAGTTTTTATTTATTTTGAAATAGAGGGAGCTGATCAGAAAACATGGCAACCATTAACCTGCCAAAATAACATGAAGCAATCAAAAAAAGCAGCTATACAGAAGTAAACGTTTTTCCTGCTCTACAAAACAAAATAGCTTCAAATTCTTTTTATAATGTTAATATTTTCTATTTGTAAATGATTGGAGCTTGAATGTGGTTCTGTCTTTGCCTACAGAAAATAGAGAAATAAGTGATATCTAATTGCATTGTTTTGTAAAATGAATTTAGATTAGACATTTTTGCCTTAACGCTATTTTTTCAACTTAGTGCATGTTACGACAAGAATAAACTGCATGATGGTATGTGCTGAATTTGACTATCTTTTGTTTTTGATTGGTTTCTGATTATTAAATTTAATAATCAAAATAAGCAGGTCTGAGTTTGTGAGGTACCACTACATGCACACATGTATGCCTAACAATAAACGTACAAAAAAGTTTATTATAAATTCATTGAAAACAAAAGATGTTCAAATTCAGTACATACCATCATGCAGTTTATTGTCTCAACATGCATGAAGTTGGAAAATAGTGTCAAGGCAAAAAGGTCAATTTAAGTTTGATTCATTTATTTATTTTTATTGTGATTAATTCTTCCATTTATTTATTTGTTTATCTCTTTATTCAGATGAAGAAGTTAACAAGCACCATTGGATCAGGCAGTTCTGTAGATGGCTCAGTCAACGGAGATGGTCACACAACACCACAGATTGCTGCTGCAAGAAACATGGTCAAGTTCTCAGGACTTCACACAAAAAAAGTAAATTATCATATTTCTTGGTAAAAATCTACAGTTGCTGACATGATTTCTTGAACCCTGAACACTGGGAGTTTAAAGTGCTGTAAATTTTTACATCATCCAATTCTTATCACCTGCAAGGTCTAAAAACTTGATTTACCCAAAATTTGTATAGATATGTATTTATATGTTATGTTCTTCTTTCTTGTCTTACTATATTGTTATACAGTCAATGGCATTAAGGTTGTCAGAAATATCATGTGATACCAAAAAATCTTGCTCCAAATGCTTATTAAAAGAAATAATTGTGTACATAGAGTTTATATTTATTATTCCCTGTTAACTGTTAATAATACCACAGTTTAAATTTGAATTTCTATTCCTTTAAATGAATTTAGTGACATTTCTTGTAGTCTGTCTTTTTTTGGTGGACATTGTTAATGATGTTGACTGTAATGTTGTAATTTATATTTTAAGGCACATTTGAATATGTGCATATAGAATTTGTACCTTATAAGTTAAAATATTATTATTATTATTATTATTATTATTATTATTATTATAAATTATATTTATTTTAGTATTGTAATCTTGTATAGTTATAAATTTGTTTTGTTCTTGTCTATCAGCAACGAAGATACAAGAAAATGAGTGTTGGTAGGTACACATCTTTTTTATCTTGACTTTGACAGTTTTATCTTCCCTTAACAGTTTTACACTTTCTGGGAGTCAGACAGTCCAAACCATCTGTATTTTTGTTAAGTTCTTCATAAGTTCATAATGTTCTTTGTACATTATATAAATTAAACCAACACAAACAAATATCTAATAATACACCTATTAAAACAAAACACGAGTTAATTACTACATTGACGAGATATTGAATACAGAAAATATCCAAGCATCCTCCCATAATAGAACAATTCTATTGTTAATAGTTATTTTTTGCTAAATGGTGTATTTATTTCTTATAGCTGACCAAATCAAGAGGACTAAAGAGGGCAGGGTTGATCTTCAGTCTCCTGAATCCATATTAGCAAGTGTTCCTCTTAGGGTAAGTATCCTGTGATGGTTGAATCCTGGCAGCACTCCAGTGTCAAGCACCCTGTGCTCATGGTTTGCCTTGCTTTTGTGTAGGATTTTCACACCTTTCAGTGAAGGCCCATGAAAGTTTAAATTAAAATTGAAATTTTAATAGTTTGAGAAGCTATATCAAACACTTGGAACAGGGTTCCCAGGGGTCAGGGAAAAGTCAGAGAAAAGCACAGTCAGGGAAAAGTCAGTGAAAAGTCAGGGATTTTTTTATTTAGTCAGGGAATTTCAGATTTTCACCTAAAGTCAGGGAAAAGTCAGGGAATTTTGGACACAGCTATCCCATAATAGCTGTCAAATGGTAAATATAGTTTTTTTTTTTAAAGGATAAAGGTACAGGGTTTGTGCTACTCCTTAAACTCCTTGAAAACTCCTTGAATTTAATTTTGGTTTTCAAGGGCACTTGAAAAGCC
>WUAP02151476.1:0-10869 GCA_015163945.2 Stichodactyla helianthus
CTCGGTTTTTGACTTGCCTAATCATTATCTTCAAATGAGGGAATTTTAAAGAAAATTCATTAACGAAATCCAAGGCTTCGGAACTACCTTAAGCACCGTGACGACGAATTTGACGATGACGACGATCATGTCCGAGTGAGGAGTGGTTCGAGAACGGCGTCCACGTTCGTGAGACGTCAAACCAACACTTTTGAGGTTGTCGATTTCGGTTGGACGACAAGACACGTTTTTCACGCATACGCACTAGTGATATGTAAACATAATTACTTCCGGTTCGTCGTCGTCGTCGTCAAATTCGTCGTCGGTGCTTAAGGTCTCTATCATTGCTTTGAAGCAATATGGGCTTGTTGTCATTATTTCAAAAATCTTACACACCATACCTGAGCTGGTTTTAGGACAACTGTATTGCCAGCAGCAAGAAGAGGGGCCATCTTCCAGGCCAGCATCATCAGGGGGTAATTCCATGGTACAATGAGACCACACACACTAAACAATAACAAAATAATACTATCAAGCCAGGATCCACGTTAGAAAATATTTTAAGTACTCTTCTTTTAAAATCTTTCTGACAATCTTATTAATAACCATTTGAGTCAAAATGTCTTCAGGTTCAGGCAACAGTTTACGGTTATTGTTGTAAACTACAGCAACTACTTAATAAAATAAAGCTCTAAGGCTATGGATGGTGCGGAATAGCTTTTTCCTCTGTCATAATATGAAAGACAAGGAAACCAATTTCTGGATCAAATCTGATTAGTCAGTTGCTTTGACGAGTTCCCAGTAACTTTAAGTGTGGCCACACTGTAATGTCTACTTAGTACAGCATAATTTTTTTTTACTCATGACAACTGGTATTTTAACATGTTAGCAAATATTATAATTTTATTTGTTAAATTTTTTGTACACATGTTGAAAAGGTGGGTTATAGTAGGTTGGGAAGGGTTAAATAGTTTTCTAGGTTATGAAATTTTAATTAACATAGAAGAGCCACTTTATGGAAATGTTAATAAAGCATTATTATCATCATTATCATCATCATCATCATTATTATTATTGTTAGGGGACAGTGGATCAATTCTAAAATTGGGGCCCCTAGCTTAGTAAATCCTTACCAATTTATAGTAGGGTATGTATGTCACTCTTACTAAAAGTGAGAGGCTTCAGCCCCCAGTCCCCTATCTCCACCATCCCTGGTTAGACTGATGTCAAAGCAAAATAAAAGAGGTTTACTTTACCTTTAACTTAATTAAATTCTTCCTTTTTTATCAGGGCACACCCCTGAATGGAGAAGGAAGCCAACCATTCATCATTACAGGATGTATTGTACAATACTGGTGCACTGTACACTGTCCTTTTTTGACATTTTGACATGACATAGTGAAGATAGTAACCATGACCTCAGTAAGTAATCACCAGAGACTACATGATGGCTATGATGAAGATCAATGGTTAAGAGGGAAGTATCAGTTATCAATTTGTTCACAAATATGCAGGAATCCACACATAACAGATTGGTGATAGTTTACCAAAGATATATTTTGAATGTTTTTTTATGCAACAAGTTTATATATATTCTCTTTGTATAGACTTAGTCTTATGTATTTTGAATAGACCTTTTACCAAAATGGTGGCCGAAATTTGTATGAGGTATGGCGTGACCCCCAGACATACATTTATCTGTAAATTTAGCAAGTTTTGAAAAATGTTTTCTCGGCTGCTATGACACCTAACATATGAATCTTTGCAGGTTTACTAAAGTTGAGGTGCCCTTTCTAGTGCTGGTATTAATTTTTCACTCAGTTAAATTTTTACTCAATTGAATTTGTGGCAGCCATTTTGGTAAAAGGTCTATTGTAATCTATAAATTCTTTTAAACACATTCTACACCTTCAAGCATGAAAGCAAATCAGCAAAGAAATAGGAAAAACAGAGGATATTAAATGGTGGGCTTGTACAGACATATGAATTTTATCTTCAAGTGTTGATGATATCTCTCACGCGAGCATGCAATGAACGAGTAAGAGACATTCAACATGTCGAGAAGATATTAATATTCATCTCTCCAAGTAGCCATCAAGTAATAATCTGTTGGATGGGTGGATGGATGGATGAATGAATGAATGAATGAATGAATGACAGGTTGGGTGGATGGCATGGGTGAAGGAATTGATGAATAGATGGACAGGAGAAGAAAGGGATGGATCAATCAATGAGTAAATGGGATAACCATTGTCAAATCTGAATTGTACACACTTCAAAAACTGCAGATTGAAAAAGATTCAACATTTACCTTTATACACATAGGGCAATGTTAACACCTGAATGGGACATATTGCAAACATTTCTTACCCAATTGGCTCTCGTTTGGTGTAACACAGATTCTTGTTTGGCTTGGCATTATTGACTGGAATGGTCAGACCCTGCAAGAAAAAAAATGAAAAACTGATGAGCAACAAAACTGTAAATGGTTGCAGTTAGCCATTCCCAGAAATTCCATGTTATTGGTTTATCATGGATTGCTAAAGAAAACATCCTTCTGTTGTATTAGACTGCTAAACAGCTACACTCTTTTAGCATATCATCGTGATTAATCTTGATTTTTATCTTATTAATCTGACCTAGAGACAACTTTACCTGTATTTTATCACACCAGCCAGCAAAATATCTGAATGTATCAATAGACATTCCAATGTGGGTCTTGAGAGCCAGTGTGTAGACAGCACCAGAGTCTAGAGCTTCAATGGTGGCCAATTCTTCAGTGTGTTCTTCCATAAGATCTGCAAGCCTGAAAAAAGAATGGAATAAGAAAAAAGGAAATGAAAGTCAGGAGAGATCTGCAGTTTTTACAACTGCATGTGGTAACAACTGTTCATATCAACAAAATTATCATACTTTAAGAATAGAGAATTTAGAGGTAATTATTACTAGTTCAGTCCCATATCTAATTTAATCAATGAGCTCACTTGTTCATTAATTTTCCTCTATCTCTTGCATTCATAGTTCCCCATGGACCCTCCTCAAATGCAACCTGTTGAGAGGAAATGAAAATTAGGAATTTTAGTTATTCTGACACAACTCTTTTTTACTAGTTGGCAGTTTTGAGTTATTATCTTAGCATTACATTAGCAATCTGTAATCTGCATCCTCTGAACCTCCTCTTAATTGTCATAAATTTTAATCACTATCATTGTCAATGCCTATTCCATCCTCCTCCTCCTCCTCCTCCTCCTCCTCCTCCTCGTCGTCGTCGTCGTCGTCGTCGTCGTCGTCATAAATTAATGACTTACCCTTGCAGCCTCAACGGCATGATCAACATCCTCATGGGAGGCAAGGCAAACCTTTGCCAAAACCTTGAATAAAAATCATGACCAGAATAAATAACATATAAAATGACTACCGACCATTAGGGTATTGCTAATTTATTGAAAAGAAATTGGTATGAAAACCATAACCAGGTGTCATCTAAGAGAATAACAAAAATAATCAATAAAAGTAGTCAATTTGGGTGAATGGTTAACTAGTTATGATGCCATCAGTATGTATACAATGTCACCTCCAGTTACTGGTAAGTATTGGGGACATCCTGGTTGTGGGGTGTTATGACCAGTAACCATGAATATATAATTTTCCAACATTAAGTTTAAGGTGTCTCCAGCTAAACATGCATGAAGACCTAGCTTTGTGCAATTTTTTATTCTTTTAAAAGAGACTAAATAGCATGATTTAATTCTTACACTTCCATCTGTTGGGTTGATTGAGTCAAAAGTCTTCCCATGGTGAGCATCAACAAACTCTCCATCAATGAACAGTTGATAAGGCATGTGAATAGTCATGTCATTCACTTCCAAGTCAATCTAGAATAAAGAGGTTAGAAAGAGGAAAAATAGGCCATTTGCACTAACAGGTCACATGACCACAACCAGTGTCAAAATGAACTCCAGAAATGGAAAGAACATCTCAATATTAGTAAGAAGGTGAAGTTTCAGCTCAAAATGTTTGACACAGGAGAAATGGCATGAATTATAAAATCTGATGTTTTCTAAGAGTTTGTGGGGAAAATGAGCTGGATGGCACAAGCTTGCCATCCAACACATTTTCCCATACAAATCCTAATAAAATTCTAAGTTTTATATTTCATGCCATTTTTACTGTGTCAAACATTTTGAGCTGAAACTTCACCTTCTTACTAATATCGAGATGCTCTTTCCATTTCTGGAGTTCATTTTGATACCGGTGCTTGATTTAAGGGGGTTGTGGTCACGTGACCTGTTAGTGCAAATGGCCTAATTGAGTCTCTAGATTAAAAAACATGAATGAATGAATAACAGAAATCA
This sequence comes from Stichodactyla helianthus, assembly GCA_015163945.2. NCBI lineage: Eukaryota > Metazoa > Cnidaria > Anthozoa > Actiniaria > Stichodactylidae > Stichodactyla > Stichodactyla helianthus. Next base: position 4,335 of record WUAP02151476.1, read on the forward strand.
AGTGATGAAATGAATAGATGGATGGATGGGTGGCTGGCTCACTGGGTTTTGTGGCTGGATGAATGGAAAGATGGACAGACAGACAGAGAGATAGATGATGAAATCTATGGGAACTTGAAGGTGCAGTATCTTTTAATTATTATTTTTTAACATTAAGGCAAATACATAATGCTGGAGTACTTACAGTCTTGCAAGTGAACTCTTCTTTCCCTTCTCCTCTTGATCTCAAAATTGACAACCTGATAAATGCTGCAAATCTGCAAAATAATCAAGATTCAACAATATTAAGTAAAGAGACAATTTCTAGAGTAAAACCATGATCACATACCCAGTGTTTAGGTAGACTTCTTCAGCCTCTAAGATGAGCGAACACTTTTGCTTCACTTCTTCAACAAGCCTAGTAAAAAGACAGTGTTCTGGTTAATGCAAGTTCTCTAGGCAATTGAGGCAATATGTTGATGCATTGTCAGCATGTCCCAGAAAAATAACAAACATTTCAAATTGGATTCCAAGTTTTTGGACTTATCTTGGAACACAGCTATTTCAAAAAAGGTTGACAGGGCGAACGGCAAATACCAATCAGTGATTGGCAATTGCACAACCAAAAGGAACTCTGGAGCAATAAGAATTCCTTCATCTTCATTGCTTAAATACCCGAACCATTCAGTGAAGATCTTCTGCAGGAATTGTTTAGGTATTTATAGAAATGAAGAATATGAAGAAATTCTTATTGCTCCACAGTTCCCTTTGGTCCTGCAATCCCCAATCACTGATTGGCATTCACCATTCGCCCAGTCAACCTTTTTTGAAATACTGTATTCCAAGAGGTCGAAACACTTATGGAATCCAATTCTTGAAACAGCTATATACAAGGGGGTATTGATGTACAACTTCGATACAATTTTAATAGAAATTTCAATTCTGGGCATCCCATGTTGCAATGCTCAATCAAAGAACAAACCTTGCTACATCCATGGAACCAGCTCCAGCCTTAAAGAAGTCTGTCTCATCATTAATGTCAGGATTGCCTAAAATTCCAGCCCATATTGCCTATGGATGCAATTTTGAATAATTATTAAATCAATCAATCAACCAATCCATTTTATTTAGAAAGGGTGACATCAACACTAATAAATTCTACTGTAATGTCTCTAAATGAGATGCAACTGCCATTATAAAATAATATGATCAACTGTTCTGATCATTCACAGGATTACAATATAATTTATAATCTGCATATTTAACTCTGGTCTAATTGTGAAACTTAATAATTTTGATTCATCAGGTACCTTGAGTTTTTCCTGGATGACTTTTTCATCATCAGTAAGTTCTAAAGCCATTGCTTCCTCTTTATCTTGTCCATACTTGGAGGCAGAAACCATTCTACCATCTGCTAGCTGAAGGGTCTTTACTGTCACCTAATGAATGTAGGAAATACTGAGGTGCAGACACACAGTGCAATATTGCAGGCAACAAATATTGAATGGGGTTGATACATGTTGCAACAAAATCATGCAACATTGTGATGTTGCAGTAGAAGTAGAGCATGATTCAACTCCTGAAATATTGTGCATGATGTTGCATACAACAAGCTTCAGAGGTGGACAGACAACTGCAACAATCCTAGTGCAAGCAATTTTATGTGACAATTGCAATATTTACATAGCAAGTCTGCTGATTTAGATCACTCTTGGAATAGAACCTCTTAACTTTGGGTGTAATGTTTTCTCATTTCAGACCATGTGTGTCATTCTGATCTTGTGTATTGTTTTCTTTGTTTCTCAGTAATGCTTGAGAAGATATGTTAATATGTTTGAACTACAGACTGAGTGGGATTTTTTCCCCAGCACTTGGAAATTCCAACCCTGTAAAAATGTAATGTTTTCTGGAACTTTAAATTTAGTATCAGATGGGTTTCCAGAAAGAGAGATATCATGCATAACAATTTGAAAAAGAAGTCTATTCCCTAGAGTATAACACATGGTCTCAAATGGAAAACATAAAGAGGTCCACTGCTCTTTGAAGGAGTGGGCAAGGGATATAAATAGGCTGGAACTAAACAATTCCAGTGCTTTTTACTTTTTACCATTTTTCCATCTGAACCAAAGAGAGTCATGCCATCTTTGTGGATTATGGCTGGTTTATCATGTCCATCAAGGTATATCTCAGTTCCTTGGGGAACTCTCTTCCTTGGACCAAGATTGGACCCATAAAATGTAACTTGCTGTAAAAACATAAATAAGTTAGAACTATAAGTAAAAAATAAACCAACAAAATTTAATGGGGAAAAAATTTTTGACAAATGAATCAATAGGGGGAGGGGGTGGGTGCAAATAAGGGAAGGGTCATCGCTTTTTATGCAGCCTATAATGGGAGGGGTATCAAAAAAGTTGCAAGAGTTTTGGGGTGGGTGCATATTTTTTGGTATCTACCGAGGGTAGGGCCTGATTAATTACTTCCTGCATTTTGCACTGGGGGTGGGAGTGAGTGGGGGAATCATTACTAATAGTAAAAATGAAATTCACTACTTCCCCCTGCTAATTAAAAAAATTCCTAACTCCTAACACATTTGACTGTCCATGATATTATAATGTAAGTTACAACTGCTTAATAATCTACACTCTGACATATGGTACCTCTCCATTTATGGTTGCCCAAGCACCAGGAAGTTTGTCATTACCACGGATAAAGTTGTGCAACGCCACAGCTGGAAGGCCCCAGTTTATCTAAATCAAAATGACAGACAAATCAAAATATTATTAAATCTTATCACAGTTTTTGTTATCACAAGATATTTCCAATAGTTCCTCTACAGACTCAGAGTGGGGTTTTTCCCCAGCACTTGGAAATTCCAACCTGTAAAAATGTAATGTTTCCTGGAACTTTAAATTTAGTATAAGATGGGTTTCCAGAAAGAGAGATATCATGCATAACAATTTGGGGTTAAATGAAACATTTGTCTGTTGTAATCTTTTTTTCAAATTCCTCTTCGCTTCTATTTTATTTTTCAAAAAATCCTGACCTAACCTTAAAGCTAAAAATCAAAAGAAAAAATTCATATGAATACAAATAATATTTGGGAGTCTCTTATTTTCCATCAATTATTCATCAGTCAATTGACAGCTGCTTACCTTTGCAATTTCTTTCTTTTTCCAAATTTTGTCATATGTTGCTCCATCTTCTGTCTGAGGAATTTTGGGTGCTTTGCCATCAGCAATCAGTTCCACAGCTTCAACCTTAAAATACAAGCATGGCAAACTTATATCATGGGTGACTTGGAAAACTCCTAGGTCTGATTACATGGAGTGTCTACAAGCTGCTGGATAGAATTATGGCTTGTAACATCATCAGATATTTGAAGAGAAAAATTCAATCTGGGTGTAATGTTGTATATGGAGTGAATGAGTGTTTAGTAGCCTGCTTGTAATGCTGTGATGGAGTGAGTGGTGGATCAAAACAAAAAATTAAGAAAGAGAATATAACCCTGTTGACCTATGAAATGTTTATACTTGATATCCTTCAGGTTCTTATGATGTTATAGTACTATTTTAATATGCATAAAAAATGTTCTCAATTCTGATTGGCTGAGAGCAATGATGTTAACCACTAATATATCTGGAAAAAGTACTTGCACCGCAGTGGAAATTAAAAATCAAATCATCTAGTCATGTGATCCCAATGCTATTGTGGGGGTGTAAATTTTTCATGTATATTATTAATAAGTAATCATATGGTTTTCTCATGCAATTTGGAATTAATTTCCATTCATATCAGCCAATTGCACTTGTCCTACAGGCTCTTGCTATTTTGAACTGTTTGAAAAACACACTCATGCAAATTAATTCCAAATTGCATTCAAAACTATATGATTGCCTACAAAAAAGCTTAGATGATACAATTTTATCCAGTGCTGACTTAAACTCTCAGCAAAACATTTAGTGAAAGAAAAAATTAATTTGCATCAGTCTTTCAACATCTTTTTTCTATAGATGCCATATCTAAAACAGTAAGTAGATTCCTTTTTACATGTACAAATATATGTTGAACATGAACATTTGGCTAAAAGTGTGAAATATGACCACTTGTAATACAATCAAGTATTCAGTTGCTTAGCCAATTGCTACATGCTAAAACAAGAGATTCATTGACAGCCGTAACCTGATATGTTTTGACTGCCCTTAGTATTAACAATTATATAAAAGAATCACCTGGGATTCTAACATTGAATAAGCCATACTTGGGTTATGTTTCACTTGAAAAGCCATCTTGTTGGAAAGCTGGCAGGATGGATTTTTTGAACAATGGGACTTGTCATGGAAAACATGTCAAATTTTGCCATCTACTTTTGAGCAGAAAATGAGCAAAAAGTCAACAAAATCTTGCCATATCTCAATAAATAAATGAGTTAGAAACATGGCTTTTCTTACCATGCCCTTGATTCCCTCAGGATACAGGAATCTGTTGTACAAGGTGTCAACAGTATCATTGCGGTCAATGTCAACAGTTTTTTGCAGAAGAATTGGCCCAGTGTCTAAACCATCATCTGCCCAGAATATTGTAAAACCTCCTTTCTTGTCACCTTCCATTAAAGTCCTGAATTTTGAATTATAATGATAGCAATCAATAATGTCATTAAACACATAATATAATCTATAATCAAGGAACCTTGCAAGTTTTTTAGCACTTAGGAAGCAACATGCAAGTTGACATTAAAATCCTTTTGTTCATTCTTATCAGACATCTGGTAAAAATGTTACAAAATTCATCATCTTTCATCATACACGACAGTTGTGTGCAAGTTGTAGGGTCGATTTACATAAGCAATCATGTGTAAGCATGGCATAAGCAGATTATATATGACAGGTGTATTAGCAAGAATTACACTGGAAATAAACGTTTAATGATTGTGGAATGTTGGTAGTACAGGACGATTCAAAACAGCCAGTTGTTTGTGTGCAAAATGAAAGTGTATTGTGAAAGTTTGAGATCAACCGTGAGATGTCTTTTTTCTCACATTTATTGAATCTATGTTTTCCCAGATTTTAGGATAGACCATGCGTGATATTTTGTTCTTTCATAGTATATGGTTTGGGATGATGCAATAAGCTTAATGAAAAAATATAAAAACTAAGTATGTCATTGAAACGAAAATAACATTTCCCAATCCCCATGTAAGCTTAATTACCTATATTGGGATTATAAATTGTTCATTTGTTGTTGTTTGACTTCGAAGATGAAAACTGATCTGAGCTTACGTGACACCACTTGCAACTCAAATACAAGCCTTCCGTAAGTTTATTTACTTCGAATTCGGATAACGATTGCCAGGAAACCATGTGTGTACCTAAAACTTTGATTATATATTTATGGCTTATGAAATCATTTTTGTACAAAGTACAAATTAAGGCTGAATACACTTTTTCAAACACGACACAAAGATTTTATTGTTTTTGAAGTGGAAAAACTCGCGAACAACTAGTTTTACTGGCTTTTGCTGTAATTTTATGCCCAAGAATTCTACTCAAGTGTTGCCTTGTAAGCTTAAACCTACTCAAAAAAATTAACGGAATAGAATGACTAATATTATGAAAAAGAGGTAAACTAGGTTCTTAAATCAAAATTTAATTATCATAATAAAGCTTACCAATTGATAGCAGATGCTCCTCGATGTCGGGGTAAGAGGGAAGGATGGTAAATGATAGAACCATGTTTAGGGAAGTCAATGACGTTCATCGGTATGAACTGGCTACAGAACGGCATAACGTTCAGTTCAGCACCACATTCCCTGTACGTATTAACCACATCTTCAATGGGCTCTCCTTTGACTCTCCAGCGTGGAAATTTAAAGACTTTAACACCGTCTTCTTCTGCTCCACTAGCCAGTACATCGGGTTTGCCATTCACGTCAGGAATTGTGAAGACGCCAACGATTTCATGTCCTTTGGTCCGGAGATTCTTATAAACTTCTAGACCAAACTGAGACTGGCCTATTATCGCAATTCTCAGCTGTGCCATGTTTTGTGATGCTGTTTGGAACGCTCTTCGACCTGCCTGACGAATTAAACGACAAGCAGAAAGCATTATGCGAAATAATCGCTTTGTTTTTGAGTGCACATGGAGTATTTTACTGGTTGGAGAACAAGATGTAATAGCGAACAAACAACCAGGGATTTTGACCAATCAAATGAGTCGTTAGAACGGAATACCTGTTTGACTTGTTTTGAAATGGGGGTGTGTTGGTGGTGTGGACTCTTAGGAACACGTATCCAAAAAATATTGGAAAAGAAATGCTTCTAAATATATAAAAGAAACCTCTAAAACTAAAACTGAACAAACAAATATGGCAGACTAAAGAGAGCAAAATTTGAGTGCCTTCTGATCCAATCTAAGGCAGACAGACAGACAGACAGACAGACAGATTTTATTTGGAGATTTGCACTTAATACGTACATCAGCTGGATCCAAATAATTATATTTCGGTATACGCATATCTGTGAGCGTATGAGTATATATGTAATTATATACACACACATAT
>WUAP02151487.1:0-10867 GCA_015163945.2 Stichodactyla helianthus
AAGGGGGGGTCTTAAAATTTTCTTACTGAAAAAAAATTTCACCTGCCCCCCCTGCCATACATTATGAATGCAGCCTATAGTGGTGTTCACTATCCATCGCATCTACACGGCTTCTTCAGTTAGCAAAATAAACAAACAACATGCCTGTGGAAGGCAAGGCATCCTATTTCTTCTAACTACCTTAGGGTCGTTATAAAAATTTCTACCAATAAACTATTCAAACCATTTAAGGTGTTGAACCCCTGCGTTGACTACGTTCTTACTTTATAAGGTCACAACTTTTCCTGTCTCTATTTTCTTACGTTCGTGTACACAGAAAACGCCTCTGGCCTGTCTCATGGATGCAAAGGGATCCTTGGTGGATCTGTGTGCGTTTTTCCGGCAGCTTTGACTCTCGAGTTGTCGAGTCGTCTTTATAGGTAAATAGTTGGGACGAATGTCTGGCTTTCGTCGTGAAATTCGCACGAAAATACTCGAAAGAGAACTTCATTTTCTGATCTGTGGCTGTCTTACATCTTTCCATCCATTAGCCCACATGTGGTGTGCCGCGAGGGAGTGCGCACGTAACCTACTTTATATGTTCCTTCTGACCTCACCTTTCCATTTTTAGGAAAAATTGGAAGGCCACAATCATGGTCGAAATAAAATTACTATAATCTCTGGAGCCCACACGAAGAAAGGTTTCGCCAGTATACTGACACACACGTCCAGTGATACGCCTAAGGCAACATCACTCGTCGAGTTTCCTTTCTCCCGACTGGTTCTTCTCCCTCGAGTGGCGGCAATGGAGCTCCTTCGTTGGTGATGAATTACAAGAAGCTTAGAATTAATCCGACTTGATTTATTACTTTTCTGTGTCTCGCAAAACGCAGCCAATTTTACTTTACTACTTTTGTAAGATTCGTTTAAGTAGGATTTCTTTATAAAAAGTTAAGATTAGTAGTTTCAATAACACATCGGAGAGGATTACCTTGGGAAAATTTTCAATCCTACAGCTTGAAAACCTGTCAGTCCCTTACGACTACTTTTTGTGCTTTAATACATTTTTGTTCATTACATGCACCCAAAATTGCTCACATCCTAAGCGTTTATATATATTTTATGTTTTCTTTGTGCTATATTAACCAGAACAATTCACCAAGTCAAATTTTTCAAACACTTTCTTGTGAATCGGCCCTCAAAAATATGTTCTACATTTTCAACATCAAATGTGTTTTTAATCAAGCCATGCTCGAAATGACTGCCAAACCTAATAATAATGTAATTAATATAGTTATAATTCGATTCATATTTATCTTCGTCGTGACTTGTAATTCTGTGTTGAAGGATGTGTGTATTATAAATCCTATAAAGCTTTCTCATGTGTACGAATAATTGCAAAACCACTTGAATGTGTCCTAAGATTTGAGTTAAAACGTCTTTAAGTCGGAGGTCAAAATGAAACTGTTTCTCTGATTCTTAGGAAGAACTCAAAACTTTATTGAATTTTTAGCCCCAAATGAGGTTTTTATGCTGCAAATGTGAACAGAACTATGAATGAGAGTTTCATTTTTGTGACTATGCCTCTTTGGGTCAACATTGACAAAAACCTTCACAAAATATTCCCTCAATGTCTACGCTGTTTAGAAACAAAACTTACTTGCTCAAATGCCTTTCCGGCCAAGGGTTAATGTGCAGCATTTAGGTACACCATATCTCTCCCAAACGTTCGTAGGAATTCCATTAAAGAAATCTTATCCCCTAATTCTGCCTAATTCAAAAGCTCTTTGAAAGCAGACCTCGAGCCTATTAAATTTGCCCTCTGGTGGGACGATAAGGAAATGCTTGAGTCATTTGTAAATAAAGCGAATCATTTGGAAGGTCATGTGGAAGGAAAAACTCTCTTCTGTGGAAAATTTCCGAAGGCGTTGAGGTTGGTAAACCGCGCCGCTTGAAAACTAAAACCCCTGTTACAAGGTGAAACTTTTAGCTGAAACTTCTGTACATCGGCGTTGAGAGGCAAGTTTCACGGGAATGTTTCGGTACAACAGTCTTGTGAAACTTTTCCCCCGACACTGACACATGTTTCAGACAAAAGTAGAAAGAAGATTCTACTTGTGAAACGTGTCGCGAACAAGCTTCGCAAGACCACTGCACCGTGTAACACCCTCGTGGAACCTGTCTCGCAACGCCGTTGCACAGAAGTTTCAGGTTTAAGTTTCACCGTGTAGGTAACTAGAAACATAGTTTGTCGGTAGAAAATGGTCAAACAAATTATAAAATAATCAGGAATCAAAAAGGAAATAGCTAAAGTTAATTTGCTGTAAATTGTATGAAAAATAGCTGGGGTTTTTTTTTCTTCCTTTTTTTATGAACGATTACGAAGCGATCCAACTATTTGAGGCTGATAACATAAATAACCTAAGCTTCCCAAGTTGTCATTTCCCAAAGACTTTCAATAAGAAAGCTAGTTTTCATTTGGATGCGTTTGGACACATGCCTTTGTTCGTTGATGAAGTTTGTCGTTGTACAAATGAATACTATCTGTCATTATCATCTAAGTGCATCAGGGAACGCCCTCAGATCCTGACACACACAGCTCATAAAGCTAACAAAATTAAATTGAATGCTTTTACCGTTCTGTCTCGGAAAAAAACCTCTTGACGTAAACGATTGTCTATGTCAATAAAACTCTAACCAGCCTGAAATATTTCGCTTTATTTCAGCCACTCCTTGGTTTTTCGTTAGGAATTTCAAAGAAATTGGTCGCATATCAAAACAGATGTTTCTCGACGGAGTTTTTCGGGTCAGATGAGGATTCCTTTCCTTGCGACTCCGGTATTCGAACCGTTTTCCCGCGTGTAGTTTTTGCCATTCGGACATGTCGCACTGAAAGATTCTGTAAACGGCTAGTTCTATCTGTTACAAAGTTCAATTTTATCTGGGAAAATTTAACTGGAGACGTTTTAATGTCGTCATTTGACTCTGCTCCCGAAATATTGTCGTTTCCTTTCTTGGGATCTTCGCGAATTTCCTTACCTCTTTACCCTCTTGTTTATAAGGGCTTTCCTGTTATTCGTAATTTTATCAAGTGCTTTTTATCGGAGAATCTTCCTAAACGCTGTTTGTTCATTAAAAGATTCCTACAAGTGTCGCTAAATTGACAGAAGCCTCCAAGAGAAAATCACTTAAATCCAGCCTCATTAGCAATCCTGCTTTCCTTTGTTGTCTGCTTGTCTTTTCTGAAGATTTAAGCTGGTATCTATTCATGAAATTATCTCAATGTCTTCCTGGATCTGCGACACGAGATTTACAAATGTCTACGATGTCTCCTCTTTGTAGCGTGGTTTATACACTATTTTTAAGAAAATGTATTTCTGTCAACAAAACTAAATTATAAATCTCTCGTTTTGGCATGTGTCAGACATGAATGCTAGTTCATTAGTAACTACTGCAAATTCACTTCGAAAACTCTCATTTTTCAATACTTATTTATTCTTATTCTTCAGCCTATGAAATATTTAATGCCCTTGAAAATCTGGAAATCTAACAGTCTTTTTGCTTTCGAAAAACTAAAACTATCTTGGAACTAAAAACTAAAAACTATCTTTCTTCTCTAAATTTTATTTATTCATTCCCAATATACATAACAGGCCTTATTCGTTTGTTTCTCGTACTTAATCCTAAAATCCAAACAAATTTTATAACATAAGAAAGTTTTTAACGAGACCTCTTTGAAATGACCCGAATGAGCTGATACAATTATCTTTGTGGTAAAAGCCGTTTCCTTCAACATTATCATTCATAAAAAACGCATTAGTTTTGGGAGTCAGCGATTAATTTAGTTTCATTGGGGTGGGATTTTCATTTTGTTTATTGGTTTTTCCGTAATTTAAAGTATATTTGATGTTTACTATGTTTATTTGGCATTTGTATTGCTTCTAAATATAGACTTGTATTTAGACGCGCCTGCGTCTTTTTTCCCGCCAAAACAACATGGCGGACATGCATTCAAACTTTTCTCGGCACTTTAGAGAACTGCTGCTGTCAACCATAGAAAAGATGTAGTCTGAAAGCCTTTTAAGGTTTGATTTTCTAGATGATAAACAATTCGCCTCAGAACTTTGCCGACAAGATAACTGATTGGTGAATACTTTCAAAAATTAATAGAACTGATTTGAATAGCAAAATTTCAAAAATGCGCGAAATTTTCTTGGACTATGAAAAATTCAAAGCCTCAATTGTTTCTCAAATGTCATTTTTCTTTCTAAATTACGCTCAATGTAGATAACATTGTTCTTTCTTTAATGTCTTTGATTGAGATTTTGGTTGTTTTGTCATATTGCCGGGTATCGCCATTTTGGCGCTATTGACCGGCTGTCTTCCAGAAAAACCCCAAACTTTGGCCGCAGTTTTCAAACTAATCCCAAAAAATGATTTAAGTTTTGAAGGATGTCGTGGCTACAACCGGCCTAGAGCGAATTTCCCTGTATATGAAACCAATTTCCTATCAAACAAGACGATAGAAGCACTCATATGAATTTTATAGAGGAAAAGACATTGCTGTTTTCTCCCGAGGCAAATAAAGATGATTAGATTTTGATTTCATCGGAGCTTCTGAGCTTCATAGCTTATAGATATTGCTAATGTTTTCGCAAAAAAGCAATTAGCAGACATGGCTAAATGTCTAATTGTTTTATTTTTCATTAGTTCGGTGTAGCGTGAATACAACTAGTCTCTTTACCTTTTGTTTGCTTTTGTCGTTAATGGCGGCCCATCAGTAGCCGCTTCGTCACGATAGTCATGAAAAATTCAGTACCACAAAGAGCAAATAATTGCTGTAAACCATGTGCTGCCTTACAATTTGCTTTAAGATAACTCATATCTGGCAAAAATAATAACATTTTCCGTGGTTTTAACTTAATTTTCTCTCGATTAAACTTCATTGAAGCAAAGAGATTTCTAACCTGACTGCTGAAAAATTTGATTTCAAATTTAATTACTTCGTCGAAAAAATGCTAAATTTGTTTATAGCTTTCAGACTTTTACACAGAACAGAAATGAAGTTTTTGCTTCTTGAGACAATAACAGCTGGCGTGCTATCAGAGCACTGATCAAATTCTGAAAAAAGTTTCTTTAAGAACCAGTTGACACGTTTAACCCCGCCATCTTAGAGGACGCTCTCATCACTTTTATCAATATTCCCTATCACCTATATCTATAGCAGGCTTTTTTTGCTTGAAGTTGAGCTCCTTTTGCGAGTTTTTGAGGGTCAAAGGTAGTTGTTTATTTTGTGGCGTGCTTCAATTAAGTATTCCTTAGGTTTCAATTGTGTGTGTTCGGGTTTTTGGTACACAAAGCCCAAGAATGGCAAGCGGAGCTTTGAAGTCTTTATACAATTTCTTATCAAAACAAAACAGGGTGAATCCAAGTGAATGAAGCTTCGCCAATGAAGGATCGGATTACTACCAAGACCTGACAGACTACATAGTTGTGCTTATTGCATTTATTCCACAATGTCTTTCTTGTCGCTGGTGATATCATTTCTTCCTGATCCACATTGTTGATATGCCAAAGCTTCAATGAATCCTAACCGCAACACATTTGCCAAGCAAAATTCACTTAGGACAACACGTCAAATTTAATTATAACTCCTAGATTCTTTATGATATATACTTCAGTTTTCATTATCTCGAATTTTGATTTAATTTTTGTCCCGATAAACCAAGACATTGTATCCTTCTGGAATTCTCTTTTGGTCAAAGTTCGAGTGGCCATTCCACTGAAAAAATAAATCTTTTAATAATAATTTCCCCGTAAAGTTCGGTGTCAAAGTAATTTGTCAAAATGTAAACGAGAATTATTTTTATTTGGTGAACTTTTGAACTGCGTAGAGATATCGGCGTGTTGCCTTCGAGTGAAATGTCTATATACCTGAAGCACTTTAGCTGAGGAAGCACTTCATTTACTTTGAAATAACATTTCTACGAGATGATTATCGCTTTTTTTGTGAAGAAAAGTTGGCGCAACACAAACGTTTTTCCTTTTTAGTAATTTCGTTTTGCGCGCCTTCTGCTTGACCTAGACTTCTTAAGCTTTTTCGGATTTTTTTGGTGTTTCTATAATAAATAAAACTGTGCCACAAGCTAAATCCAATATGGTTTTGGAAATCGCGGTTTGGTGGTGCTTTTCCGGCCGGCCGGAATGCAAATATCTTACGGATGGACTAACACTACAAGCGATTTCTACTCCACGTTTCAAACATTTATTCATACAATATTCAAATATAATATCTTCAAGATTGTCTGAAAACTTCTTTAGAAAAAATTTATCAATTTTATACAAAACGAAGCAAACTCACCAAAGCAATTTCGATTATTTGCTTTAACAGACAAAGGATTGACATTTTTCTTTTGAAATTTTACTTGCAAATCAAGGAGTCTGCTTCCTCAAGACTGTAACCCTCCTTTCTAAAAGAATAGCTCGAGATAATGAAATTATTTGTTGTGGAAAACACAGTTATATCTTCACAGCAGGAAGGGAAGTGATGTTGGTTTTGAACTTAGAAAAGTAACAAAAACTAACTTCAAATAAAGTAGTTTTCGTTCGCATTATAAGGTGTTTGGAAAAAAACCAAATCGCTAAAAGGAAAATTAGCATTTATAGTCTAGAAAGCCAAGAAGAAACACACAAAGTCTTAGTCACAATAGACACTGGATTACTCTAACAATGGGTGTATTCGAAATGTCCAGCACAAACCTCGAGTAATCTTAAATAGTAGTGATTTCATAGCTCTTAACAATGTCGAAGTACTTTGATATCAAACAATGAGCTACTTTGGATGCCTGTTTAATGAGTCAAACTCGCCTCTATTTTTGTCTTTGAATTAGTCCTCCTATTTTCTAGTTTGATCACGTTTTCGCTTGTGTTTCGTAATATTTTTGACAGTTCTAAAGTTCTTCTTGCTAGTAAATAAGAAGCGAGGCTTCGAGAGTTTTAACACCTCAAGTCTGATCTTTGGGTAGGATTTCTATCGGATCGTACAAGAGAAATCGTTACGTGCTCAGATGACCCAACGGTTCGCGGTCATTCATTGGCATAGATGCATTCTCAATCTGATAACGATATAGCTCGCCTAAAGGCCTTTTTCTTTATCAGCTGTTTAGACCGTAGCCATGGGCGATAGTCCACTTGCTTTACTTTGCTGAAACGACGCATTATTAGCAGCGGAGCTTGAAATTGAAAGCGGCGTTGGTGGCACTAAACTAGAGTATTGGTTATTGATAATTTGCGGTGGTGGCTGGGTCTCTGGAGGGGCTTTACGAACTTCGCTCGCCGCAGCAAAATCCATTTTTCTCTTTTTAGGTTTCTTGCCCGTTTTCTTTTCGTAGAAGATTTTCCACGATTTGAAAGTCTTGTTCGACCAGATCCACATGTTTGAAGTGATTCCGATAATTAATAACATGAAGTACTTGACTACGAAGACCTCGGTGTTCGGGCCGTAGTTCTCTAGACACGCGCTGTTACCCCGGCACATCAGAACATGAAAGGGTGCCATGAGTTCCCAAGTTTTCATATTATTATGTTCATAAAAATAACAAACAATAACACACGTTACAGGAATGATATACAGCACAGAAAACACTCCGATTCGTACGATCAATTTCTCCAGTTTTTCCGTGTTGGTTTCCTTGTTTTTCAAGACGGTCCGTATTCGGAACAAGGAAAAGAATCCCGCAAATAGGAATATTGTTCCGATTACAAGGTACAAGACGAGAGGAAGGATGACGTAGTGGGCGAGATTTCGCGGTTCGGAGGTGCCAACGTAGCAAAGCCCTGTGAGTTCGTCCGAGTCGACTTTACGCATTATAAGCGCGAGAATGGTCTGTATAGCGGGCACGGTCCAAGAAATCGCATGAAAGTACGTTGCTTTTCGTTCTATTGCCTCTTGACCCCACTTTCTTCCAGCGGCAAGGAACCAAGCTAAAGTGAGAATGACCCACCAGAGTGCAGACGCCATGCCGAAGTAATACAAAAGCAAAAAGACTACGGAACAGCATGCGTGGTCGGCAACATTCATGCCAGACCTGATCACATAAGTCTTTGAGGAATCACAAATGACGCTCTCTCGTCCTGCAGCGATTCTTACCAGGTATCCCAGTGAATACAGATTGTAGCAAACGGAGAGAAATATGATCGGTCTTTCGGGGTATTTAAACCTAGTGGTGTCGATAGCAAATGTTAACACTGTGATTGCCGTGGAGATGAAGCATAGCACGGCCCAAACGCTTATCCAGATGTCTGCAAATCGTTTGTTTTCTTTGGAAAAGAGCAGCTCACCCGGACACTTGGGTATGCATTGGTCGTACTTAGAGACCTGAGTGTACTTGGTCTTCAGAGGTCCCGTGTTATTTCTGCAGGCCAAGAAAGCGTACGAATAAGCCAGCGTGGAGTTAGGATTACCATAAAACCCCCCGTATTCACTATCAAAAGAACCAGTGGGATTTTCCTCGCCTTCCTTATCTTTCGGCTCGGTTGGAATCTTTCCCACAAGATCTTTGAAGATCTTCTTGAACTCCGGACCCATACTCTCCATAGCGTTCCAAATATCAGTGTCGTTGACAGGCTTGTGTTTCGAGCTCGGCGCTGCCATACAAAGGCGAGTGGGATCACTTTTTCCTCTCGGATCGCTCTTCTTCAGCAGACGGTCGCAATTCAAAGTATCTGGCCAATCAAAGCCAAAGCGACGCATCAGATCACTACAGCCATCGCGAGCTGCCTCACACATCGAACGGCACGAGTATATTGGCGCGTTTACCTCCTTGGTACACATAGGCGCGAACACCGAACACAGAAAAAATCTAAGTTGCGGTGCACAGTTCACAGCGATTAAAGGCTTAAACTCGTGGATCTTGTCGCCCGCTTCTTTTTGGTTTTCTTGGCCAAGAAAGTTCGGGTATCGTGTGTAATTGTATCCAATTCCAGTGCACAAGGGAATAGTAATCTTCTCGCATTTTGTGATGGTTTGCTTAGAAGTCTTGGCTTTTTGGGCAGCTGTGTTTAGACTAGGACTGAGAAAAATCATCCATAGAACCAAGAAAAGAGTGGTGTAGCTTTGGCGATTTTTCTCCCAAGCCATTGCCATGTCGTCCCTCACGCTGTGCGCTAACAACAACAGTATTGTGGCGATCGTGGAACCTTAGATATCTTCTATTCACAGCGAGTTAAAACGTATTGTATCTACAGCCCCATCACGTAGTGCGGTCTGAACTTCTAAAGCCCTGTTGCTTATTATCTAGTGGAGTTATTATTCGGTGTGTTTCACAAATGTCAAGCATTGATCCTACATATCTGTCACACTTGTCAATTACGCCATTCAGGAAACGCAATCCTGATTGGTACACCAAGATGAGTTAATCTCTCCGCCAATCCGAACAATGGACTCGAGATTAAAGGAGACCGGCCGTGTTCAAGATGAAGCTTAATTGAAAACGTGATGACAGAAGACGGGAATGATTGTTCTGCGATTTTCACCTAAAATTAACTCACACTAAACCAAGAAACGAGCCTTTTTTGCCATCGATCATTCCAAGAGGATCAGCGAGGGAACACTTTTCACCAAGTTATTAAAATGCGCTTACATCATGTCCTATCATTATCGCTTGCTCTTAACCTACGCTTGATTGGAAGAGCTTATGTTGGGACCAATTTAATCGATCACTTGTGGCGATAATTCAAGTATAAGAGCCCTATGTGTGAACCAAGGACTTCTTGGAGTTACACTTCTTATTTTGCGGCTCTCTTACTCCTTAAAACGGCGCCGGGGATTTCTTTTCGTGACCTTCTGAGAGTCGTATTTCAAGATATTTTTGTTTCTTACGACGTCTGCCTAAAAAAAAACAAATCCTTAGCGGCAATTGTATTCTGCGCTGGGTCATTAGCGTCGCTAGAACGCTCTAATCAAATAAAAGATCTCGCGCTCTTCTCTCAACTAAAATTATCGCGGAAACTTGTCACTGAAGATTACAGCGAATTACGCCGCTCCTAAACAAGAAAGGCGTCATAGTTTTCCAAGCTATAATCCTTATTCAGAACATAAAGGCTTTTACGGGTGATTTCGCATTTACATTGAGCCGGAATAAATTTTACAAGCTGCGCACAGAGGAGTATTGTGATTGTGGTGGGTTTGGAGACGGCAAAATTCGTTCGCGAGTCACGTCCGATTTTCAACTTCGCTGACGAAGAGGAACTAGAGGAATGACCAAGAAAACCATTTATGCAGAGGATATAAGACTCTATTTCAAGTAGTGCAAAGTTCTCAATCTTTCAGCCAGTGTTTGGCTAAAAAAACGGGGAAACATTGTTTTCGACTTTGAAATTCGTATTTATTTACTTTATCTATGATTCAACAGACTTATCGAGCAGTGTGAACACTACGTAACACAGGGTGTTCCTTGTTCAAAGACAAAGAGATCTTTTTTGTTACCAATACCCTTAGGATATTTATCAAAACAGGAGAGCAATTACGAAATAAATAACTCAGGTGTTATGGGTATTACACAAGCATGTTCGTGTTAATTTTGTTGACGAGATAATGGAGTATGGAATTGTTATCAATAAGCTTCGGTAGTTTATCTTTTCATTTGGAATTTTCATTATACCAAAAGATAAAACTATGAAATCTTTTAATGGAACTACAAAAGGTGTATAACTCCCTTGTAGATATTTTGTTCGTTTGTTCGTTTATTCATATTCGTCATTGTTCTCTTTCCTTATAGTATATCCCTCTCAGTTTCTTTCTTTCTTTTCTTTCTTTCTTTCTTTTCTTTCTTTCTTTCTTTTCTTTCTTTCTTTTCTTTCTTTCTTTCTTTTCTTTCTTTCTTTCTTT